>CANXYC011353814.1:0-47046 GCA_948193065.1 Aleurites moluccanus
TATATATATATATATATATATATATTAGCTGGAAATAATATGTTTGATATTCCAAACTAAATGTCTTAAGTGTAATATTTTAAATAATCGCATATACAATTGCTTGATACCATAAATTTTAACAAAAATTTCACTTTTGGGTTAGATTTTGGATTATGACAAATGATTCTTTATGGCTAGAGAGGATATGTAATTGTAATAACTTTAATCGAAAATTTAAACAATTTAAATATAGTTATGTGAAACGAGTATTGGTAGATAATTTTTCATAAATTCTAAGAAATATATTATTTAGAATTAATTATGGATAACTTAAGTTGGGTAACATAACAGCCAAGAAAAAAAATAATTGGGAGATCAAATTGGATTAGAAAGAGTACTAATTAATTAAATCAATTAAAAGACTTCAAAGAAAAATCTAATTTTAAATACCCTCTAGTGTTCGATTTTTTAAGAAATTATAAAGTATTTTTTTACCTAATTTTTCTTTATATACTTAAAATTTGATAAATAATGGATGAATTAAAAATATAACTGAATGGAATTGATAAAATGTAATTACTTAATTTAATAAGTTGAAGAGATAGATGAATAAGAAGAAGAAAATGATAATTTTGTAAAATTTAGAAAGTTGAGTCAAAATTTTAACTAATAATTAAAATAATAAAAAATAAAATAATGATGATGGGGTTTAGGTGGCCGAACAAGTGGTGGGCTTACCACCAAAATTAATCAAATTCATTTCTTCCAAATTATTGAAGACTTAATTTTGGACCAAATTAATTTCTCCTCCATTTTTCTTAATTTTTTTTCTTAAAATTTAATTGGTGATAAAATATTATAAATAAATTTAATTAGACAAAAATTTCATCTTCGTCAACACAAACCACTCTCCATCTTCACCAGTCTTTACCTCTCCATCTTCAAAGTTCTATTCTTCATCAAAATTTATAGATATTTGAGAAATCTCTTCAAAAAACTTCAAGAGGTAAAATCTTAAACTAACTTTATAATTTGATTCAATGAATTTTAATGGTAGTTCATATGTCTAATTAGAAGAAAATGAAATTAGAAATAAAGTTTTGAGAATTTTAAAATCTTTGTGTCTAAATAGAATTTTGAAACTAAAATTTCATGCCCTTAGAATTTGAATTTGCAAATACTCAAAACATAAAAGTTGTAGATATGAATGTGTAGATTATTTTTAATTTAGAAAATTTTGTCAGATTCTTTATGAATTATGAGTTATAGAAGATTGAATATTACTTACTCAAGTTAAGGTTTGGTCAAAGCAACCCTACAGTATTTTAAGTTTTTGAAAACTTTAAAGGCTAAATCATGGAAAACTCAAAACATAAAAAATGTGATTCCATGGCTTTGCTAAAATTTTAAGAAAATAGAGTACCATTTGGATTTGTTTATAATAAGATGCAAGTAAAATACTAAAGGCTGTCTGGATAGAGTATGCAGAATGGGAGACGTAAATATGGGTAGAATTAGAAGTTCTCCATAATTTGTGTAGTAGTCAGAAAATTCTGAATTTTAGATATGTTAAAAATTAAAAATTACAATGTCTAGTTTAAGTAGGAAAATAAGTTGAAGCAATTGGGTAAGTATAGAGAGAGATATGGTTGGAATAGACAGGGCTGCCAGTGGGATTAAAATTGAAATTAAACCCTAAGTTTTGGGAATTTGGTGAAATTGACTAATTAGAGTGTTAATTAATGTAAATTCATATCAATTTGATACTAAATTGTATTTAATTGTATATATAGAATTTAAAGAGGGTGACAAAGATATTCAAGATTCCCTATTGTCTTGGCTAAGTAGAAAAGGAAGATTGATTTTGGATTTTTGCGTTTAAAGGTGAATAATATACAAACTATTTTACTTGGTACTGCCTTTAAATTAAATTATTGAAATTATCATGAAATTTTATTGTCGGCCAAAAATACTAATTGTATGATCCATGATTAATTTCATGCCCTTTTATAATCCCAAATGATTCCTTTTAATTAAATTTGCATGATTGACCTAATGTTTCATTTATTGAACCCTTAAAAGTGCTTAAGTTATTTTTGATACCTAATAATTAAGTACTACAGGTATGACATTAATGAAATGATAGAAGTTTTATTGACATTGTGCACAGTGATTTAATGATCATAGTTAGGAGGGGGCTAATGTCCTAGCCATGCGGTCTGATAAACGTATGAATAAGTAGCATGCTACCCAATTGTAGCATCTATTTAAATGATCAATAATAATTCTATCATTTTATGATATGATATGCTATGAATTCTTGATGCCAATATGGAACCGAATCCATATGTTAAATGACTTCAATTTTATGAATTTTTAATTGATTAATGATCCCATTATTATTGTACATTTTATGCTATCATTGTCTTCATTGTGAGCAACTCCCTCACCTAGACTCACAAGTAAGATAATATATGTATTACTCACTGAGAACCGGCAGTATGTATATAACTGCCTCTACTATGAATAATTTTATTTTTTTGTTAATCTATAGTTGCTCCATGATTGTGTCAGTAATGTGGAATACGTATAATTACTGTCTAGCATGAAATTTTTGAACCATAATTAAATTGATAAAATTATATTGAATTAGGGAATTATGATATAAAAAATGGAAGTCGAGAGTATAAGGTGAAATTTTAGAAGTGTTGGTTTTCTTACAGATTGTGTAAATTGTAAAAATTAAATAAGTCGATAACTTGGGATGTTATAATTACAAAGGAAACTCATAAAAATTGTATAAATAATTTATAAGTCAATAATTTGTAAGTTATGATAGTTTCTACAGAAATCGATAGTTTTAAACTAACATTTTTTCTAGAATCGTCATATCCCGAATTGGGGATGTGACAGTAATGTAGATATCACCTTTGTGTCCTTTCTTTGTTTTTTAAGTTAACTGTAATTTGTAGGTTTAGTTCATACTGTTCTTTTGATAATTTATTATTTGGAGAAACTTGCAAGTGTTGACACTTGACATGATTTTCATAACCAATAATATTTTAAAATTGGCACTTGACATGTTTAGTGTTGGTGAAAATTCATTGAATTTAATGGATTTTGAGACAATTATTATAGCTATGATGGACCAAAGTGCATTAATCCGAATTTCTTGATCAATTGATGATGATAAATCAAAAATATATTAGAAGATTGGTTGAAGGTGTTGGGTGGATTGGAACCTAAAAAGAAGGAAATAAACAAAAAGTGAAGAGAGGTAAAACAAATTAAAACATAAGGTTCATCTCTCTGTTGGTCTTAACTTAAAAGGAATACTCCTTTTTTTTTCATTTTACTTCCAATATTATAATATAATTGTAATCAAACTAATGAGTATTGAGAGTATTGTAATTGAGTTATCTTTTCTCGTTCCAAGATTTCATTTATTATTTTAAAATTAAGAAGTGCCTTTATTTTGTGCAATATTACATAAAAAATATATCAGCAAGTGTAAGATGGACAACAATTGAGATCCTATATATCTTTAACCCATGAGTTCATCGTCATGGTCACAGACCTCAGTATTAATCAGTATCTCTTGGAATGTTTAAGAAAAAACAACATATAAAAGAAACTAGTCAACTTATTATTATTTCTTTAGAGTAATTATATATTATTAGCATTTTAAATATCCAAGTTTAATGGTATAGATTTTCTGTCCCATTTGATATCGCATCTCTTGTTTCATGTACTTTTTTATATGGCATATCACTTATAAAAATATATAACACCATCAAATTTCATTTATATAACCTTGAATATATATTATATAAGCATAAATAAAGTTAGTTTAGATGTTAGAACAACATATTTGCGCGATTTGACAAATTACTAAAAATTAACCCGGTGCATAGGTAAGCATATCAACATTTAGATTAATGAACGGGTTCGAAATTTTAAATTTTTAATATCACTATTAGACTCAAAAGCTAGAGAAATGTAAGAAATATTATTTCAGAATTGAAATGGGACAAAAAGATAAATAGTTATAAGTTTCGGGTTTAAAATGCAAATATGAGAAGTGTCAAAGGAAAAATCGAATTAACTGAAAGTTAATTAATATAAATAGCCATCTAATTCTCCAAAAATCAGAAAATTCTCCTCCTTCCTTCATTGTTACAGCTGAAACTCTCCTCCACCCGAAACTCCACCAATTTCATCCAAACTTCAAGCAAAATTGATATAAAACTCTATTAAACTTCTAATTAAACTAGTTTCCATCGAAAATTCTAAGAAATTCAAGCTAGAAATTGATGAAACTCCAAACCTAAATTTTTTCCACTTGAAGAATTTAGGTGAGGATGACCTTTTCTTCATTCTTTTGATTCATTTAAGCTAAATAAATTATTATAAACATTATTAGATCGACATATTTCAATATTGGATTAAAATTGGACAAAACCTAAAACTAGTTTTATGTTTGAAATGAATTTTCTGTATATGATTTCATAATCCTAATTAATATTTAAATTTGTTAGTTAGCATCCATTCAAGGATAAATATATGGTAAAATTAATTATAAAATCGAAAGAAACCGAAGAACGTTACTTTTGCCTGTTATAAGTAAATCGGCGTTTTATCGCATAAATGATCAAATTGTCGGTTCTGATGAGTTATATGTATATTATTATGTATATTTAAAACTTTGTTTGATCAATTTGAATCCATTTAAATTCCTACAACTTTTGGGCCAAAGTGTTTCATTTGAGCTTTCTTTGAATTTTCCTTGAATTTGAGTTCTGATTGTGTTGTATATTGATGTATATAGACCCTGTTTTATAATGCTTTTGTGTTTGTTGCCATTAGAGCTTGAATTGTAAACTTTGGATTTTTATCAATATGTCCCAAAACTATATTTATTTAGTCCTAAAGTGGTGAGCACCAAGTGCTCGACAAAATGACCTTTATTAATTTCTTTAAGAAATCAATTGTTACCAAATTTGCTAAAACGGATAACTTTTTTTGTTACCAGTGTTTTGTGGAATTTTTCCTATGCTAAATGTTCCTTTTTTAAGGATAATGATCCTATAATGTTTCCTATGCTATCTTTAATCTATTCTAATGTTTGTATGACAGAGCTACTTTATTGATGGGATAGTGGGTAAATACCATCAGCATTGTGCACATTGAAATTCCAGTGATACCCTAGCTGGAAGGGTTATAGTCCTAGCCATAGGGTTTGATCCACCTTTTGCTATTTACATGTTATATTGATAATGAAATGCATTTCATGGCATAGTATCTGTTATTTATACATGGTTATTATTTCTCCCTGTGTCTATACATCTATATTTGATGTACATAAACCATTTCTCTTGATTTGGTCCTCTAGTGTGCTATTCATGAGCCAATTATTAGTACTATCCATTTGTTGCTTCTTATCTAGCTTAATGTTTGATAATATATATATTGACTCACTGAGTATGAAAATACTCACCTTTTAGTGGTTTTATCTTTTTAGGTCAGCAGTAGAGCTGGTCCAACATTTCTTCATCAGTGGGTTTAGTTGTGTTATAATAATGTAAATATTGAACTTGTATATATTCCTTGAATATATTTTAGATGCTCCATGGATATGTAAATTATTGGGATGACTATACTTAGTATGATTTGTAATATGGTATGTAATATTGTTAGTTACCTATATTTTATGTAAATGAGATGTGTTGCAATAAGATATGTTCACAAATAATAATAGATAAACTGATTATTTGGATATATATATATGTGATAGCAGGTGATGTTTACAGGTTATAGAAGAGTTGTACGAGTGTTGGAAGCTTTATGCTATTCTTTGTCACACCCCAAAACCAAAAGTGTGATGGACCTAGGGTAAGGGTAGGTTTAAAGCTACCATAAACCCGTACAACCCAAACTGGATCATTAATCATCAATAATATTCTATAACCATACAATATACTTCAATATATAGATAATCCATCAATACAATATCACTTATTCCTTATCAATCAAAAGATAAAATACCATCATCAATAAGGAACAATGATTACTAATAAGCTCAATCATATCTCAATCTAATACAATTCAATCTACGGAGCCACTATGATTAGCATTCTAAAATAATACAAAATATCAAATGACCATCGAGTCAATACATTAGCTTTTTGGAAAAAGAAAACAATCAAGAAACTCTGTCTATCCTGTCAACAGATTCTCTATCACTTGAAATCCACAATAGAAAAAGGAAGAAATGAGTCGAAAACTTAATAAGTTATAGAGATATAATAATACTTAGGATTTTACAATGATTGATTACATAATAGATCGAATTCAATATAAATGAAGAATTACTGTTCACCCTACAATTCATATAAAACCATTAAATCTCACAACTTCATATCAACCATAATTAATGGCAATAAATGCTTATAAAAGACTACCTACAATCTATCAACAACTAATCTAACAATATTATGACCTATAAACAACTATAAAAGCAAGATATAGAATTTACCTTTAAAACCCTAGAAAGAGATTTCTTAAGAAAGAATTCCCTTGAAGGTGATTTGATGCCTTACAGAGTGTTTCCCATGAAGAATCCTTGAAGAAAATGGCTATTTAGATGATTAAAAAGCAATAAGGTTAGTTGAGCAAAGGAAAGATATGAGAAGAAAAAGAAAATGAAATTTAGTTTCTGGTTCAAAAATCTGAAAAATGACTTCTATTTATAGAGCCCGAAGTCTCATGCCCATGAAGAACGAATTCACGTTCGTGAATAATCAAAAGGTCAATTTCTCGTATTTAGACAGAGGGCAAGGTAACGGCCGTAATTAGAGTTCACTCTCGTGAAATGTCAAAGTTCAAATTAACGGCCTTGAGAAGAGTTCACGTCCATGAAAATAATAGGTTCAAACTCACCAAGGCAAACACTTCTCAAAACCATTCTAATACTCACGAAAACAACTCTAAACAATATCTATAACAAATAAACAATTCTATAACAATCAATAAATATAATATATAACCATAGGACCATCAATAACCTCATATAGTCATACAAATTGAAATCTTGGGTGTTACATTCTTCTCCCCTTAAAGAAAATTCATTCTCGAATTTTAAGAATTTACCTTAAGTCTAAAACAAATGGGAATACTTCATTTGCATGCTCTGCTCACTCTCCCAAGTGCATTCCTCTATGACTTGGTTCTTCCACAAAACCTTAACCATTGGAATCTTCTTATGCCAAAGTCTTCTAACTAATCTATCAATAATGGTCATTGGAACTTCCTTATAAGACAAATCTAGACCAAGATCCAATGATTGAACTTGAAGCACATGCGAAGGGTCGGATACATACTTTCAAAGAATCGAAATATGAAACACTGGATGCACACCATCAATATTGGGAGGTAACACTAACCGATAAAAAACTCCCCCAATCTTATCCAATATCTCAAATGGCCCAATGTGCCTTGGAGAGAACTTACCCTTCTTGCCAAATCCTAATGCTCCTTTCATTGGTGAGACCTTTAAGAAAACCATGTCTCCAATAGAAAAGTGAATATCCTTTCTCTTTGGATCAACATAGCTCTTGTGGTGACTGAAAGCTGTCTTTAACCTCTTCTTGATGATAGGTACTTTATCTACTGTAAACTTAACCAACTCAAGACCTTCAATGCTCTTCTCACCCACTTTTTTCCAACACAAAGGAGATCTACTCTTTCTACCATACAAAGCCTCATAGGGTGCCATCTGAATGATCAAATGGTAGCTATTATTGTAGGCAAACTCAATCAAAGGCAAATACTTGTCCCAATCACCTCCAAAGTCTAGAATGCACATCCTTAGCATGTACTCTAGAGTCTGAATAATCCTTTCTAATTGTCCATCAGTCTGAGGATGGAAAGTTGTGGTAAAGTCTAATTGAGTGCCCAAAGACTGTTGTAGTTTCTTCCAAAATCTCGATGTAACTGAGTACCTCTATCCTATATGATCAAAATTGAAACCCCATGCAATCTCACTATCTCATCAACATACAATTAGGCATACTGAGAAGCTAAATATATAGTCTTAACTGGCAAGAAGTGAGAAGACTTAGTCAATCTATCAACAATAATCTATATTGAATCATGACCTCTTGAAGTCTTTGGCAATCTAACCTCAAAATCCATTGTCACTCTCTCCCATATCCATTCTGGTAATGGTAGATGTTGAAGCAATCCAAAAGGCTTATGGTGTTTAATCTTTACTTGCTGACAAGTCAAACATCTTGCCACAAACTCCGCTACATCCTTCTTCATTCCATTCCACCAATACAATCCTTTAGTGTCTTGATACATCTTAGTTGATGCATATTATAACCAGCATGATGTGCCTCCATCAATATCGACTCTCTCAATCCATCAATGTTAAGAACATATAAATGGTCACCATGCTTCACAACACCATCCACAATAGCAAATCCTGGAGCTTTCTCAGCTTCCACATCGCCCTTAAGCTCAATCATTCTAGGATCTCTATCTTGTGCTGCTTTGATATGATCAATGAGAAGTGACTTAACTTGAAAATATGCTAAAGGCACTCATGTATCCGATAAGCCAAATTGAATCCCCAAATCATGCAATCCATGCAACTCTTTGATCAAAGACCTTCTATACACTTGAATGTGAGCTACACTTCCTATAGGCTTCCTCCTCAAAGCATCTACTATCACATTCACCTATCTAGGGTGATACCAAATATCACAATCATAATCCTTAAGCAACTCCATCCATCACTTTTGCCTAAGGTTTAAATCATTTTGCTGGAAGATGTACTTTAGACTTTGTGGTTAGTGAAGATCTTACACTTCTCTCCGTACAAATAGAGTCTCCATATCTTTAATGCAAAAAGCACAGCTGCCATCTCTATATCATGAGTTGGGTAATTCATCTCATGCTTCCTCAACTGCCTCAAAGCATAAGCTATTACCTTCCCATTTTGCATCAACACACACCTAAGTCCCATTCTAGAAGCATCACAATACATAACATATCCTCCCTCACCAAATGGTAAAGCTAGGATAGGTGCAGTCGCAAGATGAATCTTAAGCCTATGAAAGCTTTCTTCACAGTCATCTGTCTATACAAACTTCACCTTCTTTTGAGTTAGTCTAGAAAATGGAGATACAATCTTGGAGAAATCATGCACAAATCTCCTATAATAGCCTGCCAAACCCAATAATAGCTTGTGCATACTTAGAAGCAGTATAAGTCATCTTGACTGGAAGAAAGTGAACTGACTTGGTCAATCTATCAACAATAATCCATATCTAATCATGGTTGCAAAATACTTGGACAACCAATCTATGCCCAAGATAACATCGAACTCTAACACTGGCAATTCAATAAAGTCTACCTCTATACTCTTTCCATCAATACTAATAACACATACAGGATAGAAATTTTAGACCTCAATCTCCCTTCTAAAGGAGTGAACACAACCATCACATCATCGAGCAACTCACACAATATGCATAACTTCTTAGCAAAGCGAGATGATATGAAAGAATGAGATGCTCCTAAATCAAACAATACTCTTGCATTCTGAGCTTGGATAGGAAGAATACTTGTGACTATTGCATTAGAGGCTTGGGACTCCTGTTGATTGAGTGCAAAGACTTTCCCTCTTCCTCTACCTAAAAAAGTCTGACCTGGAGCTTGAATTATAGATGAACCTAATCCTCGTCCTACTTTTGTACCTTTGTCATAACCTCGACCTACCCCAACTTAAACACTACTGCTCCCCACTCTCTTTATCTGAATCGTAGATTGTGAAGCTGGTGGTCTCATGGTAGTCACTGTTCATGGGCAATCTTTCACAAAATGTCCAAGCTGTCCACAGTGGAAACAAGCCCATATCTCAATATGACATGGTCCTAAATGCCTCTTCCCACAAGTAGGACACTGAAAATTACCCCCCGAAGGTGCATAACTAGTTGTGCCTTTGCTCATCTGTGAAGTAGATCTAGAAGGATTGAGCTTGTATTGTGATCTTTCTTACTACCCTTTGAACCCACTCTAAGGAGTATACTACCTCAAAATATCCATGCTCCTCACTCCACTGCTATCCCTATTAGGCCTATAGGAACCCTAAACTCTAGCCTTCTTCTTTTGTTCTCTTTCTGCTTTCAGTTCCATTTCTCGATTCTCAATCATTATGGTCTTATCCACCAGCCTGGAATATGAGTCAAACTCATGAGCAGTTAGCACACAAAACAGTGAAGGAATCAAACCTCTCCTGAAGCACTGAATCCGAGCAGCGTCTGAAGAAACCAATGCTAGAGCATACTTACTTAGCTGATTAAACCTTATAGTGTACTCCGATACACTCATTTCCATAGTTTGAACCAGCCATTCAAACTCTATAGCTTTTGCCTCTCTCACACTTTCTAGAAGAAACTCATTTATAACCATGGTCTTAAACTGTTCCCAAGTAATATCCATATTAGCCTGGAGTAAACTAGTCACACTTCTCTTATACTAATCTCGGACATCATTCCACATCAAGTGGCCCACAAACTCCATTGCCCTTCTCTCTGGTATTGTCAAAAGCTGAACCTTATCCTCTATTATCTCGAGGAAATCAGTAGGATCCACATCTCCCTTATACACCGGAGGCTTGAGTTTCATAAATTTCTCAAACGACACTTCCTCAACCTGTGGCATAAAAGGTAGTGGTGGAGAAACCACCGGTGGAACAGGAGCTACCGGTGCTGGAGGAACCAGATGTTGCAATCACTGAGTGATAGGCGTCTCCAATCTCTCATAGTTATATTGCATCTGATCAAATCTCTATGCTATGGCAGCATCCATCTGAGGTGCAGGTGGAGGAACTACTCCCTCTCTGACACTACACATAGAATCCTCCTCTAAAGGATCATGCCTTCTAGGGTGGCCTCATCCATGCCTACAACCTCTACCTCTTTTCAAAGACATATTGATACTGATGAAGGAAAACAAATAACTTAGATTCATAACACAACAACAAAAGCAGATCTATACTAAAGGAATACAAAACAATGACAAGACATGAATCCTGTGCTCCATAGTTTACTTATTCATATACACTTAAGCTAGTGAACTTGCACATCTATCTATCTATCTATAAATTAAACCTATAGCTCTGATACCACATTTGTCACACCCCAAAATCAAAAGTATGATGGTCCTAGGGCAAGGGTAGGCTTAAGGCCACCATAAACCCGTAGAACCCAAACCTAGATCAACAATCATCAATAATATTCTATAACCATGCAATATACTTCAATATATAGATAATCCATCAATAAAATATCGCTTATTCCTTATCAATCAAAAGACAAAATACCATCATCAATATGGAACCAGGATTACCAATAAGTTCAATCATATCTCAATTCCATTATTATTTAATCTACGGAGCTACTACGATTAGTATTCCAAAAATAATACAAAATATCATATAATTGTCAAGTCAATACATTAGCTTCTTGGAAAGAGAAAACAATCAAGAAACTCTATCTATTTTGTCAACAGATTCTCTAGCACCTGAAATCTACGATAGAAGAAAAATAATGAGTCGAAAACTCAATAAGTTATGGAAATGCAATAATATTTAAGGTTTTACATTGATTGATCAAGAATATATCGAATTCAATATATATATATATATATATAACAATATTAACAATGGTTTATGAGCAATAAGATTATATTCAATGACATATATTTACGTGCCTACAAAGAAATAGCACCCATCAATGTGACGATAGAACAACCATCCATCCATCGAGATACTACGATCTCATACCATATGTATGCTTGATCAGAATATACGTCCTAGGACTGATTGGTCTCCCCTAGGTAAAGCCACTGATACAAATTGACCTTATCAGCTAGGTCACTATTGCACACGGTCCAATTATTTCTCCCTCATTGAAAGAGCATTCTAAATCGTCAATAGCCATACAATTAATACAAGAAAATAATGGGTGGGTCTAGAGACCTTACATTATTAATATCATTAACAATATTCAATAGGTTTTCAACAATTGCATATGGCCTAAATGGTCTTTCATAAGTAATACATTTCAATGATGGCCTAAGACCCAATGATATTATAATATAAAAACAATAATATTCAATATGAAATTTATTCCAAGAACAATGACTAGACTTTATTCAAGAATAATATTAACAAGTGTGAATTTCATAACAAAGAACAAATTATCTCGTAACTTACCTCAAACCAAAGCAAATAGCTCAACTATCACCACAATCAACAATCCTTAAATCCTTGGGTTCACCAAGTCTAAAACAACAAATTCTCAAAATAGTCATTTAGAGTTTCCTCCCCAAAGCCATTATACAAAGAATTCTAGGATTCTATACCTCTTAGTACTCAATAAAATGATTTATAATACCAATTAAACCATTAAATAAAGAGTTACTATTCACCATACTATTCACATAAAACCGTTAAATCTCACAACTCCTATAACAACAATAATCAATGACAATAAATGCTCATAAAAAAACTACCTACAACCTATAAACAACTAATCTAACAATGTCATAACTCATAAACAACTATAGAAGCAAATGTTTAGGATTTACCTTCCAAACCCTAACAAGAGATTTCTTGAGAAGAGAAGCCCTTGAAGTGATTTGATACATTAAAATGTGTTTCCCATAAAGAATCCTTGAAGAAAATGGTTATTTGAATGATCAAGGAGTAATAGAGAAGATTATTTGAGTAACGGGAAGAAATGAGAAGAAGAAGAAGAAATGAATTTGTGGTTTTCGGTTTTCAAAAATCTGAAAATGACTTCTATATATAGAGCCTGAAGTCTCACGCCCGTGAATAATGAATTTACGCCTGTGAAAAATAAGTTTCATGCCCGAGAAGGATATATTCACACCCGTGAACAACAAGAGGTCAATTTTCTCGTATGTAGACAGAGAGCAAAATATCACGCCCGTGAAATAACAAGGTTCAAATTCACAACCGTGATAAGAATTCATGTCCGTGAAAATAATAGGTTCAATTTTATCAAGGCAATCATTTCTCAAAACCATTTTAATACTCACCAAAACAACTCTAAACAATATCTATAATAAAAAAAAACAATTCTATAACAATCAATCAATACAATCTATAATCAGGGAACCATCGATAACCTCATGTAAATATGCAAATCGAAATCTTGGGTGTTTCATATACTAACTCCTCCTCATGAATATCATAATATATTATTAGACCATTCCGTCAAATTTTGCCATTAGTTAATAGTTAGTTAACCCTATAAGGATAGTAAAAATACAGAAATATCCTTCCTCATTAATTTTAATTAATTACATTCTATTTTTTATTTTAAAAAATATTTTTTAGGGTAAAAAAATATATTTTTATATTTTTGACAAATTTGAAAATAAAAATAAAAAATAAAAAATAGTTTTAAAAAAATATTTTTTACTTTTTATTTTTAAATTTGTCAAAATATGAAAATAAAATTTTTATTGGTATTAAAAAATTTAAGAAGAAATAATTTAATTTCATCTTAAATTATTTTTTAAAATAACAAATATTTTTTTAAAATATTTTTGTTTACTTTTATTTTAAAATTTATCAAAAAATATGAAATAAATGCTTTAACGATAAAATATATTTTTAAAGCAAAAATATAATGTAATTAATTAAAAATAAAGAGTAAAAATATTTATATCTTTTTATTATCCTTATAGGATTGACTAACGGTTGA
This sequence comes from Aleurites moluccanus, assembly GCA_948193065.1. Classification (NCBI taxonomy): domain Eukaryota; kingdom Viridiplantae; phylum Streptophyta; class Magnoliopsida; order Malpighiales; family Euphorbiaceae; genus Aleurites; species Aleurites moluccanus. The sequence continues at coordinate 13,785 of CANXYC011353814.1, forward strand.
ATAATAACAAAATTGAATAGAAAAATATAATAGTATATTGTAATATTTGTGAGGAAGAAATTAATATATTTTTAAAAAATTAGAAAAATTTAGTGTATTGAATTATTTTAAAAGAGAAATAACTTCGTAAAAATATCCTCGCCACCTCGTAACCCTTTTTTTTTTTTTTTTAGGTTTTCCCTTCTTTTAATATTTTGGGCTCCGCCAATTAAAAAAAGAAAAAAAAAACTAGTAACCCCACTGTTTCACTTTTTTCTTTCTAATTTTATATGTTTTAATAAATAAAAATATGATGTTTACAAATTTGTAATATTTTGGTAATTGTTCATTTGTGTTTGTTTTTGTTTTTATTCTTTCTAATAATAAATGCTTGTTCCTGTTTTATGGAAAATATTTGTTCTTGAATTTTAAAGTTATTATTATTTTATATGAAATTTATATTGAAGATTTTAACGAAAATGATAAATTAAAAACTCGTTTAAAAACTTAAAAGTTGAGTTTTAATATGATATGTGCTTATTATTATTATGCCAAATAAATTGATCTGCCAATATAATCATCTTTTTATTTATAAATATTATCATATTTTAAGTTGGATTCGAGAATATTATTTATAATTTTTAAAATTTTATATTTTATTTATTATTTTAATCATGTAACTATTTATTTTCATAAATGAGAATCTCATTTTTCATTTAAAAAATAAATAAATAAATAAATTCAATTGACTCCCAGCTGCTAAACTAAACACGCATTAACTTTCATTGACTCAACATCCTCACTTTAATTCAATGGCTCATCATTTTCATAAAGAAAAAGTAGGGACTTAAAATTAGAAAAATATAAGAAATCTGTTAAAGTTTGACAAAGAATTATATATTTCCAAATGCAAACAAGCCGAAATCTCTAAATCTATACAATAGATGTAAGGTCAAGCAATAATCATTGTTTGACGCTAACACTGAATTGTTGCTGTCATTAAATTTTAATTTAAGGTATGGATATACAAGACATTAACATGTCATCATAATATTACTGTTTTAATTTTTAATTTTAAAAAATGTCACTTGAATTTTTAATTATGAATGTGAAAAATTATTTATTTTTTAAAAATAAAATAATAAAAATTAACAATTTTGAAAAATAAAATAAATATATTATTTGCCTTTTGGATGATAAAGGGGTATATTTGGTATATCAATTCTTTTTTATTTATTTAATTTTTTTTTTTTTTTTTGATAAAAGTATTGTTAATAATCTCAAAAAAAATTTAGTTGATTTTTCTTTTCCATTTGTTTTGTTGACAAACTTAATTTTTGTCTGCCTTCGGTGATTACTGAATGCATCTAATAACTGATGTGACCCAGAGAACATAACAAGGCAGAGTTCATTCATTTTGGAAATAGATGCATGCATTTTATTGATATAATTTTCTCTCATAATCACTATAGAGTCGTCTTTTTTCTTTCTGTTCAGCTTGGCTTTGCTCTGGTTGGTAATTAATTAGCTAATTGGAACTTAGGCTAATTTAAAATAACAAATTCCTGTCAAATTCATAACTTTTGATTGCTGGAATAACTAGAAATAAAAATTGAATGCTCTTAGAAACAAATGGAATTCGTCTAATTTTGAGGTGTTCGTATATTCTGAAACAAATGCTATTCCATCCATTATGCAATGTAGTTGTTTCTTGAACACCAAATAGGTAATAAATAATAATATAGGGAGAAAGAGAAGGAAGATTTAATATAACTCTAAATATATTCTAATATAAGCCCTATAGATAATAGATTTTTGTAATGGGTATATATGGACAAAAGTTAATTAATTAGTAAATTTTAATATATTATTATATATATTAGCTGAAAACAGTATGTTTGGTATTCCAAACTAAATGCCTTAAGTGTAATATTTTAAATAATCGTATTTACAATTGCTTGATACCATAAATCTTAACAGAAACTTCACTTTTGGGTTAGATTTTGGATTATGACAAATGATTATTTTATGGCTAGAGACAATACGTAATTGTAATAACCTTAACCGAAAATTTGAAACAATTTAATTATAGTTATGTGAAACAAGTATTGGTAGATAATTTTTCATAAATTCTAAGAAACATATTGTTTAGAATTAATTATGGATAACTTAAGTTGGGTAGCATAGCAGCCTAGAAAAAAAAATAATTGGGAGATTAAATTAGATTAGAAAGAGTATTAATTAATTAAATTAATTAAAAGATATCAAAGAAAAACCTAATTTTGAACACCCTCCGGTGTTAGATTTTTAAGAAATTATAAAGCTTTCTTTTACCCAATTTTTCTTTATATACTTAAAATTTGATAAATAATGGATGAATTAAAAATATAAATGAGTGAAATTGATAAAATGTAATTGCTTAATTTAAGAAGTGGAAGAGATGGATGAATAAGAAAAAGAAAATGACAATTTTGTAAAATTTGGGAAGTTGAGTCAAAATTTTAACCAATAATTAAACTAATAAAAATAAAATAATGATAATGGGGTTTAGGTGGCCGGCCAAGTGGTGGGCTTACCACCAAAATTAATCAAATTCATTTCTTCCAAATTAATGAAGACTTAATTTTGGACCAAATTAATTTCTCCTCCATTTTTCATAATTTTTCTTTTTCTTAAAATTTAATTGACGATAAAGTATTATAAATAAATCTAATTAGACAAAAATTTCATCTTCATCAACACAAACCACTCTCCATCTTCACCAGTCTTCACCTCTTCATCTCCAAAGTTTTATTCTTCATCAAAATTGATAAATACTTGAGAAATTTCTTCAAAGGACTTCAAGAAGTAAAATCTTAAACTAACTTTATAATTTCATTTAATGAATTTTAATGGTAGTTTAGATATCTAATTATAAGAAGAAAGTGAAATTAGGAGTAAAGTTTTGAGAATTTTGAAATCCCTATGTCTAAATAGAATTTTGAAACTGAAATTTTATACCCTTAGAATTTGAATTTGCAAATACTCAAAACATGAAAGTTGTAGATATACATGTGTAGATTATTTTATTTTTAGGAAGTTTTGTCAGATTCTTTCTGAATTATGAGTTATAGAAGACTGAATATTATTGACTCAGGTTAGAGTTTGGTCAGAGTAACCCTACAGTATTTTAAGTTTTTGAAAATCTTAAAGGCTAAATAATGGAAAACTCAAAACATAAAAAATATGATCTCATATCTTAGCTAAAAATTTGTGAAAACAGAGTACTATTTGGATATGTATATAGTAAGATGCAAGTAAAAAACTGAAAGCTGTCCAGGTAGAGTTTGCAGGATGGGAGACGTAAATATGGGTAGAATTAGAAATTCTCCCATAATTCGTGTAGTAGTCAGAAAATTCTGAATTTTAGATAGATTAAAAATTGAGATGTCTAGTTTAACTAGGAAAATAAATTGAAATAATTGGGTAAGTATAGAGAGAGATATGGCTGGCATAGACAGGGCTGCCAATGGGATTAAAATTGAAATTAAACACTAAGTTTTGGGAATTTGGTGAAATTGACTAATTAGAGTATTAATTAATGTAAATTCATCAAATTGATACTAATTATATTTAATTGTATATGTAGAATTTAAAGAGGGTGACAAAGATGTTCAAGATTCCCTATTGTCTTGGCCAAGTAGAAAAGGAAGATTGATTTTGGATTTTTGTGTTTAAAGGTGAGTAATATACATACTATTTTACTTGGCACTGCCTTTAAATTAAATTATTAAAATTGCCATAAAATTTTATTGTTGGCCAAAAATACCAATTGTATCATCCATTTTAATTGAATTTGCATGATTGACCTAATGTTTCATTTATTGAAGTCTTAAAAATGCTTAAGTTATTTTTTATACCTAATAATTAAGTACTATAGGTATGATATTAATGAAATGATAGAAGTTTTAGTGATATTGTATACAGTGATTTAATGATCATAGTTAGAAAGAGGTTGGTGTCCTAGCCATACTCTCTGATAAATGTATGAATAAATAGCATGCTACCCAATTGTAACATCTGTTTAAATGATCAATAATGATTCTATCATTTTATGATATGATATACTATGAATTCTTGATTCCAATGTGGAACCGAACCCATATGTTAAATGACTTCAATTTTATAAATCTTTAATTAATTAAAGATCCCATTATTATTGTACATTTTATGCTATCATTATCTGTCTTGTGAGCAACTCCCTCACCTAGACTCACAAGTAAGATAATATGTGTATTACTCACTAAGATTAAATTCTCACCTCACGTGGTTTAATGTTTTTTAGGTCCGTAGTAGATAGTGGTGGTTTCAAGCCATCTCCTCCATCCGAGCTTGGAACCTGTAGTATCTATGTAACTGCCTCTACTATGAAAAATTTGTATTTTTTTTATTAATCTGTAGTTGCTCCATGATTATGTCAGTAATGTGGAATATGTATAATTACTGTGTTTATGAATCGATCAATATTAGTATGAAATATTTGAACGTTAATTAAATTGATAATATTATATTTAATTAGGGAATTATGATATGTAAAATGGAAGTCAAAGGTATGAGGTAAAATTTTAGAAGTGTTGGTTTCCCTGTAGGTTGTGTAAATTGTAAAAATTAAATAAGTCGATAATTTGGGATGTTATAATTACAAAGAGAACTTATAAAAATTGTGTAAATAATTTATAAGTCAATAATTTGTAAGTTATAATGGTTTCTACGGAAATCAGTAGTTTTAAACTAATATTTTTCCTAGAATCGTTATATCCCAAATTGGGGATGTGACAGTAATGTTGATACCACCTTTGTGTCCTTTCTTTGTTTTTTAAGTTTACTGTAATTTGTAGGTTTAGTTCATACTGTTCTTTTGATAATTTATTATTTGGAGAAACTTGCAAGTGTTGACACTTGACATGATTTTCATAACCGACAATATTTTAAAATTAGCACTTGAAATGTTTAGTGTTTCATTCATTGAATTTAGTGGATTTTGAGATAATTATTGTAGCTATGATGGACCAAAGTGCATTAATCCGAATTTCTTGATCAATTGATGATGATAAATAAGAAATATATTAGAAGACTGGTTGAAGGTGTTGGGTGGCTTGGAGCCTAAAGAGAAGGAAATAAATAAAAAGTGAAGAGAGGTAAAACAAATTGAAATATAAGGTTCATCTCTCTCTTGGTTTTAACTTAAAAGGAATACACCTTTTTTTTTTTATTATCATTTTACTTCCAATATTATAATGTAATTGTAATCAAACTAATGAGCATTAATAGTATTGTAATTGAGTTATCTTTTCTCGTTCAAAGATTTCATTTATTATTTTAAAATTAAGAAGAGACTTTATTTTTGTGCAATATTACATAAAAAATATATCAACAAATGTAAGATGGACAGCAATTGAGATCCTATATATTTTCAACCTATGAGTTCATCGTCATGGTCACAGACCTCAGTATTAATCAGTATCTCTTGGAATGTTTAAGAAAAAACAACAGATAAAAGAAAATAGTCAACTTATTATTATTTCTTTAGAGTAATTATATATTATTAGCATTTTAAATATCCAAGTTTAATGGTACAGATTTTCTGTCCCATTTGATATCTCATCTCTTATTTCATATACTTTTTTATATGTCCTATCACTTATGAAAATATATTGTGTAACACCCTCAAATTTCATTTATACAATCTTGAATATATGTTATTTAAGCATAAATAAAGTTAGTTTAGATGTTAGAACAACATACTTGCGCGATTTGATAAATTGCTAAAAATTGACCCGGTGGATAGGTAAGTATATCGAAATTTTGATTAATGAACGGGTTCAAAATTTTAAAATTTTAATATCATAATTAGACTCAAAAGCTAGAGAAATATAAGAAATATTATTTCAGAATTGAAATGGGATAAAAAGATAAATAGTTATAAGATTCGGATTCAAAATGCAAATACGAGAAGTGTCAGCGGGAAAAATCGAATTAGCTGAAAATTAATTAATATAAATAGCCATCTAATTCTCTAAAAATCAGAAAATTCTCCTCCTTCCTCCATTGTTACATCTGAAACTCTCCTCCACCCAAAACTCCACCAATTTCATCCAAACTTCAAGCAAAATCGATAGAAAACTCGATTAAATTTCCGATTAAACTAGTTTCTATCGAAAATTCCAAGAAATTCAAGCTAGAAATTGATGAAACTCCAAATGTAAATTTTGGCCACTTGAAGAATTCAGGTGAGGATGAAATTTTCTTCATTCTTTTGATTCATTTAAGCTATATAAATGATTATAAATAGTATTAGAATGATAGATTTCAATATTGGATCAAAATTAGAGAAAACCTAAAGCTAAGTTTATGTTTGAAATGGATTTTCTGTATAGGATTTCATAATCCTAATTAATGTTTAAATTTGTTAGTTATCATCCATTTAAGGCTAAATATGTGATAAATTAATTGTAGAATTGAAGAAAATCGAAGAACATTACTTTTGCCTGTTATAGGCAAATCGACGTTTTATCGCATAAACGATCAAATCGTCGGTTCTGGTGAGTTATATGTATATTACTATGCATGTTTAAACCTTTCTTTGATAAATTTGAATCCATTTAAATTCCTACAACTTTTGGGCCAAAGTGTTTCATTTGAGTTTTCTTTGAATTTTTCTTAAATTCAAGCTCTGATTGTGTTGTTTATTGATATATATAGACCCTGTTTGATAATGCCTTTGTGTTTGTTGCCATCGGGGCTTGAATTGTGAATTTTGATTTTTGATCAATTAGTCCCAAAACTATATGTATTTAGTCCTAAAGTGGTGGCACCAAGTGCTCGACAAAATGACCTTTGTTAATTTCCTTAAGAAACCAATTGTTACCAAATTTGCTAAAACAGATAACTTTTTTTTTTTATCACCAGTGTAAATATATCTTCTTGACATATTTTGGACTTATATCCTAAACGATTTTTGTGGAATTTTTCCTATGCTATAATTTTTCCTATTTTAAGGATAATGATCCTATATGTGTTTACTTGCCTAAACAGCTCAATTGAGCTAGAGTTATAGAAACTGAACCTTGCTGATTTTCTTGTGTGTTTGATATCTTATTTGTTATCTTTAATCCATTCTAATGTTTGTATGACAGAGCTACTTTATTGATGTGGTAGTGGGTAAATACCATTAGCATTGTGCATAATGAAATTCTAGTGATACCCTAGCTGGAAAGGGTTATAGTCCTAGCCATAGAGTTTGATCCACCTTATGATATTTACATATTATATTGATAATGATATGCATTTCATGACCCAATATCTGTTATATATACATGGTTATTATTTCTCCTCGTGTCTATACATCTATATTTGATGTTCATAAACCATTTCCCTTGATTTGGTCCTCTGGGGTGCTATCCATGAGCCAATTATTAGTACTATCCATTTGTTGCTTCTTATTTAGCTTAATATTTGATAATATATATATTGACTTACTGAGTATGAAAATACTCACCCTTTTTTTAGTTTTATCTTTTTAGGTTAGCAATAGAGCTGGTCCAAGATTTCTTCATCAGTGGATCCAGCTATGTTATAATAATTTAAATATTGAACTTGTATATATTCCTTATATATATTTTAGATGCTTCATGGATATGTAAATTATTAGGATGACTATACTTAGTATGGTCTGTAATATTATTAGTCACCTATATTTTATATATATGAGATGTGTTGTGATAAGATATGATCACAGATAATAATAGATAGACTGATTGTTTGGATATAGATATGTGATAGCAGGTGATGTTTACAGGTTATAGAAGAGTTGTACGGGTGTCAGTAGCCTTATGTTGTTCCTTGTCACACCCCAAAACCAAAAGTGTGATGGACCAAAGGCAAGAGTAGGCTTAAGGCCACCATAAACTCGTAGAACCCAAACTGGATCATCAATCATCAATAATATTTTATAACCATGCAATATACTTCAATATATAGATAATCCATCAATAAAATATCACTTATTCCTTATCGATCAAAAGACAAAATACCATCATCAATAAGGAATAATGATTACTAATAAGCTCAATCATATCTCAATCTAATACAATTTAATCTACGGAGCCACTATGATTAGTATTCCAAAAGAATACAAAACATCAAATGATTATCGAATCAATACATTAGCTTCTTAGAGAGAGAAAACGATCAAGAAACTCTATTTATCCTGTCAACAGGTTCTCTATTACCTAAAATCCGTAATAGAGAAAAGAAGAAATGAATTGAAAACATAATAAGTTATGCAGATACAATAATACTTAGGGTTTTACAATGATTGATTACATAATAGATTGAATTCAATATAAATGAAGAATTACCGTTCACCCTACAATTGGCATAAAATCATTAAATCTCACAAATCAACCATAATTAATGGCGATAAATGCTTATAAAAGACTACCTACAATCTATAAACAACTAATCTAAGAATACTATGACCCATAAATAACTATAAAAGCAAGATATAGGATTTACCTTCAAAACCCTAAAGAGAGATTTCTTGAGAAAAAATTGCCTTGAAGGTGATTTGATGCCTTACAAAGTGTTTCCCATGAAGAATCCTTGAAGAAAATGTCTATTTGGATGATTAAAGAGCAATAGGGTTAGTTGAGTAAAGGAAAGAAATGAGAAGAAGAAGAAAATGAAATTAGGTTTCCGGTTCAAAAATCTGAAAAATGACTTCTATTTATAGAGCTCGAAGTCTCAGGCCCATGAAGAACGAATTCACGCCCGTGAATAATCAAAAGGTCAATTTCTCATATTTAGACAGAGAGCAAAGTAACAGCCGTGATTAGAGTTCACTTCCGTGAAATGTCAAAGTTCAAATTAACGGTCGTGAGAAGAGTTCACGCCCGTGAAAATAATAGATTCAAACTCACTAAGGCAAACACTTCTCAAAACCATTATAACACTCACCAAAATAACCCTAAACAATATCTATAACAAAAAAAAAATAACAATTTTATAACAATCAATCAATACAATCTATAACCATGGGACCATCAATAACCTCATGTAACCATGCAAATCGAAATCTTGGGTGTTACATTATCCTCCCCTTAAAGAAAATTTATCCTCAAATTTTAAGAATTTACTTTAAGTCTGAAACAAACGGGGATACTTCGTTTGCATGCACTTCTCACTCTTCCAAGTGCATTCCTTTATGACTTGCTTCTTCCACAAAACCTTAAGCATTGGAATCTCCTTGTTTTGAAGTCTTCTAACTGATCTATCAATAATGGCCGTTGGAACTTCCTAATAAGACAAATCCGGACAAAGATCCAATGATTGAACTTGAAGTACATATGAAGGGTCGGATACATACTTTCGAAGCATCGAAATATGAAACGCTGGATGCACACCATCAATATTGGGTGGTAACACTAATCGATAAGAAAATCCCCCAATCTTATCTAATATCTCAAATGGCCCAATGTACCTTAGAGATAACTTACCCTTCTTGCCAAATCTTAAGACTCCTTTCATTGGTGAGACCTTTAAAAAAACCATATCTCCAATGGAAAAGTGAACATCCTTTCTCTTTGGATCAACATAGCTCTTGTGGCGACTGAAAACTGTCTTCAACCTCTCTTTGATGATACGCATTTTATCTGCTATAAACTTAACCAACTCAGGACCTTTAATGCTCTTCTCACCTACTTCATTCCAACACAAAGGAGATCTACACTTTCTACCATACAAAGTCTCATAAGGTGTCATCTGAATGGTCAAATGGTAGTTATTGTTGTAGGCAAACTCAATCAAAGGAAAATGCTTATCCTAATGACCTCTAAAGTCTAGAATGCACATCCTTAGCATGTCCTCTAGAGTCTGAATAGTCCTTTATGATTGTCCATCAGTCTGAGGATGGAAAGCTGTGGTAAAGTCTAATTGAGTGTCCAAATATTCTTGCAGTTTCTTCCAAAATCTCGATGTTATCGAGTACCTCTATCTAATATGATTGAAATTGGAACCCCATGCTATCTCACTATCTCATCAACATACAATTAGGCATACTGAGAAGCCAAATATGTAGTGTTAATCGGTAAGAAGTGAGAAGACTTAGTCAATCTATGAACAATAACCCATATCGAATCATGGCCTTTTGAAGTCTTTGGCAATCCAACCTCAAAATCCATAGTCACTCTCTCCCATATCCATTATGGTAATGGTAGCTGTTGAAGCAATCCAGAAGGCTTCTGGTGTTCAATCTTCACTTGCTGACAAGTCAAACATCTTGCCACAAACTCCACTACATCCTTCTTCATTCCACTCCACGAATACAATCCCTTGATGTTGTGATACATCTTAGTTGCACTTGGATATACATTATAACTAGCATGATGTGTCTTCCTCAATATCGACTCTCTCAATCCATCCACGTCAAGAACATATAAATGGTCACCATGCTTCACAACACCATTCACAACAGCAAATCCTGGAGCTTTCTCAACTTCCACATCACCCTTAAGCTTAACCAATCTAGGATCTCTATCCTATGCTTCTTTGATCTAATCAATGAGAAGTGGCTTAACTTGAAAATATGCTAATAGCACTCATGAATCCGATAAGCCAAATTGAATCCATAAATCATGCAATCCATGCAACTCTTTGATCAAAGAGCTTTTATGCATTTGAATGTGAGCTAGACTTCCCATAGACTTCCTCCTCAAAGCATCTACTACCACATTTGGCTTTCTAGGGTAATACAAAATATCACAATCATAATCCTTAAGCAACTCCATCCATCAATTTTGCCTAAGGTTCAAATCCTTTTGCTGCAAGATGTACTTCAGACTTTGTGGTCAGTGAAGATCTTACACTTTTCTCTGTACAAATAGTGTCTCCATATTATAACACCAAGTCACAACCGAGCCTAGTATAGTTAAACACCTTCAGGAAATTTCTGTTAATTTATTAGAAATTATTTTGATGTACTTGCATGTATATTTGATTGTTTGTATAAAATAAAATAATAATAATAAAATAAATAAATAAATAAATAATAGCCAAATTAGGTTACAAAAATGGTAGGACTTAATTGGAAAAGGAAATAAAATTTAGGGATTTAATTGATATTTGAAAAGGACTCAATTTCAAAAAAAAAATTTAAGTTAGTGAGTGAATTGGTAATTTCACTCATCATAATTCAATGGAACAAAGTATTGGTGCATTGTAATCCAAGGGATGCATATGTAGGTTGCAAAGTGCACTTTATGGACTTGCATATAGGGGATTAGATGGAAAAATCCCACTAACTCATAGAATAATCAAAAGAATTATGCATTCTTCTTCTTCCACCAAGAAAACTGTGAGCAACCAAGAGGAAAGAAGAAAATCTCTCTCTTTGTTTCAGCCATTGAAGAAAATTAAGGTTTTTAGAGTAGATTTTTAAAGCTAGAGTGAAATTCATCATCAATTAACTTCCATTTCCTAAAGTAAAGCTCAAAATTTCATTTTGGTTGGAAGATTGGAGGAGCTAGGGTTCGGCTACTCTTAGGAAATCTTAAGGTGAGTTAAAATTCTGGTTGTTTAATGATTAATTGACATTAAATGTTGATTTGGATGATTGATTTGAGGAATTAAACATCAAATGGGTGGAAGTGCATGATGGCTGAATGGAACGGGTAAAATTAGGGGAAAATGATTTAGTGCTATAATGGAGCAATTGATTGTATAAATGTTGTTAAATGGATTCAATTGATGTTAATTTAATGATTAAATTGATGTTAAATATCAATTTTGAAAGGAACATTATAGCCAAAATGGGGATAGGTTTTAGGTGTGAGAAATTCTTATGTATTGTTGCAATTAAATGTTTGAATCTCAAATTGACATGGTGAATTGACATTTGAACCGTTGAATTGAAGGATAACATGAAAGGGAGGGAAACCCCCTTTTTGGTCGAATGTCCTAGCTTGGGGGAACAAGGAATTGACTTGGTTTTGGTAAAATTGAATGCTTAAATGTTTAATTGGTAGCTTAAATAGTTCAATTGTAGGTGTAATTGGAAGAATTATTAATGAATTGGGAAAAACCCCTTTAAACCGAACCTAGTTAGGGCAAAATGAGAACTTGGGTTAGATTATATGTAATTGAGCTTGGAATTGTTAAATTGATATGTTTAATTGTTGAATTATGAATTTGAACTAGAAAAATTAAGCTTAGATGGCATAACCCTCGTTAGGCCGAATTGCTTTTGAGCTAGGGTTAGGGTTTATAAGGTGATTATGTATAAAATTTGTTTAATGTGTGTAATATGTTTAATTGATAGGTGTTTGATGCAAATAGGAAGTAATTAGTACACTTGAAATGAGTTTGAGATAAGTTTAGGTCTTTATGACCTATGAAGTTCCAAATACTTTGGCATGAAACTTAGGCTTGAACGTAAGCCCAAATTTGCTTTAATATGTTTATATATATGTGAATTAAAGTGTTGTGTAAAGAAAATGAGGTTTAAATATTTATAGCCTAAGTTAGGATTTGTCGAATGGCCTATATGTGCAAAAAGGGGTAAATTTGTCATTTGAAAGGAAATATGACCATTGATTGTGTATATGTATGTATTTGATGTGCATTATGTATATATGTGATGAAATGAAGTTTTATGAAGAGTATATATATATATATATATATATATATATATATATATATATATATATATATGTATAGGCGAGCCTCCCGAGAAAGAGACAAGTCGAGTAGTCGCTGCGACCGTTAGGGGGTCTTCGGGCTAGCTAGGAGCTACATGCCTTGGCTAAGCTTTGGAAGTAAGTTTTATATACAATTATCGCATTTATACATCATATGGAATAACATATGCACTTGAATTGATTTGATACATAAAAATCCTAATTTTATTTAAAATGTCTAATTGGCACCTAAAATGACCCTTCGAACTAACCTTAATTGTCCTAAACTTCCGACTGATATAATTCGAAACCTAGAAAGTATTTTAACTGATACCTAGCCTAATCCTTTTCCCTATCTTTAAGCTTCAAATTGATACCAAATAGTCTACCCGAATATGCTAATAATATAGAGAACCAAAAACTACCTCAAAATCCTAAAACAGACCCGTAATCTGACATGCCATTTGCGCTAGCGAAATTGAGCCCCAGCCATCCCATTTCTTAACTTTGGCTAGCATGCCTATATGATACTTGTGACATGAAAATGAGCTGTTATATGTAAAATTGAGCGATATTTGTGAACCTATACCCATTATATGAGACTTTTACATATGATATCATAACAGGGCTACTACGACGGTGTAGCGGGATTTTTCATCGATCGTGTGCACACTGGTACCTTATTTGACCCTTGTTAGGGAGGGAAGCTATATTCCCTAGTCATAAGAGTCGATCACTCTTACGTATTTACTTATTACGCGCTATTGCGTTATATATATACTTGTTAGCACAATTGTGCATATTTGACATATTTGACCCTATTTACCTGTGGTATCATATGTGATGTGACTCATACTACATGTTATTATCATTCACCATACTTTGAACATTTCATATGCTACACTTATAGTTCATCATTTGTTACCACATGTTTCAGTACTATTTGCTCTATCCTTTGCTATTATTACTCCTAACCATTTCAAGTTCCGGTTCTGCTTCAATGGTATATAATTTTCATGCATTTTTGTATATAATTACTTACTGAGTATTTTATACTCACTCCCATGGTTTTAAATCTTTTCAAGTGTCGGTGAGATCCGAGTTCCACAGGCTACTCTTTCTTCACCATGGACATTTTGACTTATATATGTAATTAATCTAAGTTAATCTTTGATCCAAATTCTGTCTAGTAGTTCCATGGTATTGTAATCCAAAGTATGAGTATTTAGGTTAATGTGTATGTGTTTATGTATGTGTGTATGATGATATAGTTGCTCAGCTTAGTATTAAAGCAGGTATGACAATGATGATGGTTTATGTTGTGAATTTGTGAAATATGAATGGTTTATTGATGTGGAGGTGGACTTGAGTTGAGAAATGATGTTTAGAAGTGTTAAATTGATAAATTGCAAGTTCGGTATGTTAAAAATACAGAGGAGACTCCGCCGGATTTCCGGCAGAACATTGGCATATATATTATAGGACCTAAAATGTATATGCATGAGATTGGCATGAAGTATGATGGTTTATCATGAATGAACTTATATGTTATATGAACTAATAGAATGAATAAGGTTTATTAGTATAAGCTATTTTGTAATAAGGGTTCATCGAGGTACCGATAGCCACAGGCGAATCCCGTATTCTTGAACCGTCGCGGCTCCCTAGTTTGGGTCATGACATATATCTTTAATGCAAAAACCACAGCTGCCATCTCTATATCATGTGTTGGCTAATTCATCTCATGCTTCCTTAACTGTCTCAAGCATAAGCTATTACCTTCCCATTCTGCATTAACACACACCCAAGTCCCATTATAGAAGCATCATAATACATAACATATCCTCCCTCACCGAATGGTAAAGCTAGAACATGTGCGGTCGTGAGATGAGTCTTAAGCCTATGAAAGGTTCATTCACAGTCATTTGTCCATATAAACTTCACCTGCTTCTGAGTAAGTCTAGATAATGGAGTTGCAATCTTGGAGAAATCCTGGACAAATCTCCTATAATAGCCTGCCAAACCCAATAATAGCTTGTGCATATTAAGAAGTCGTATAAGTCATCTTGACTGGTAGAAAGTGAGCTGACTTGGTCAATCTATCAATAATAATCCATATCCAATCATGGCCTTTTGAAGTCTTTATCAATCCAACCACAAAATCCATAGTAACTCTATCCCATTTCCATTCTGGCAATGGTAGTTGTTGAAGCAATCCAGAAGGCTTATGGTGTTCAATCTTCACTTGCTGGCAAGTCAAACATTTTGCCACAAACTCCGCTACATCCTTCTTCATTCCACTCTACCAATACGATCCCTTGATGTCTTGATACATCTTAGTTGCACCTAGATGCACATTATAAGTAGTATGATGTGCCTTCCTCAATACGACTCTCTCAATCCATCCACGTTAGGAACACATAAATGATCACCATGCTTCACAACACCATCCACAGCAGCAAATCCTGGAGCTTTCTCACCTTCCACATCACCCTTAAGCTTAACCAATCTAGGATCTCTATCCTATGCTTCTTTGATATGACCAATAACTCATAGTGGCCATATATTGTCTGAAATGCCATCTTAGACACATCTTCCTTCTGAATCCTTAATTGGTGATAACCCGACCTCAAGTCGATCTTTGAGATATAACTTTCCCTTTGCAATTGATCAAACAAATAATCAATTATGGGCAACAGATACTATTCTGAACAGTCACCTTATTAAGCTGTCGGTAATCAATGCAGAACAACATAGAACCATCCTTCTTCTTGACAAATAACATTGGTGCACCCCATAGCGAGCTACTAGGTCTATTGAACACTTTGTTAAGAAAATCCTATAGTTGTACTTTCAACTCTCTCAATTCTGATGGTGCCATGCGATAGGGAGGTATGGAGATCGGATTCGTTCCAGGCAATAATTCAATATTGAATTCAATCTCCCTCTTTGACGGCAAACCTGACAATTCTTCAGGGAAGACATCTAGATACTTATTCACAATTGGAATCTGCTCCAATCCCTTCACTTCCTTTTGGTATCACGAACATATGCCAAGTAACCTTGGCAACCCTTCTTTAGCATTCTCCTCGCCCCAATGGCGGATATCACATTATAGGGTACTTTACTCATTTCCCCTTGAAACTCAAACTCCTCACCCTTAGGTGGTTTGAAGACTATCTCTTTCTGATTGTAATCTATGGTTGAAAAATACTTGGACAACTAATCCATGCCCAAAATAATATCAAACTCTAATATTGACAATTCAATCAAGTCAACCTCCAAACTCTTTCAATACTAATAATACATGTAGGATAGAAATTTTGGACCTCAATCTTCTCCTCTAAGGTAGTGGACACAACCATCACATCATCAAATAACTCACACCACATGCATAACTTCTTAGCAAAGCGAGATGATATGAAAGAATGAGATGCTCCTGAGTCAAACAATACTCTTGTATTTTGAGCATGGATAGAAAGAATATTTGTGACAACTGCATTAGAGGCTTGGGCCTCCTGTTGATTGAGTGCAAAAACTCTCCCCCTTCCTTTACCTAAAGAAGTCTGACCTGGAGCTTGAATCGTAGATGAACCTGATCCTCGGCTCGCTTCTGTACCTCTGCCATATCCTTGGCCTACCCTACTTTAGCACTACTGCTGCCTACTCTCTCTATTTTAATCGTAGATTGTGAAGTTGGTGGTCTCACAGTAGTCACTGTCTGTGGGCAATCCTTCACAAAGTGTCCAAGCTGTCCACAGAGAAAACAAGCCCCTATCTCGACATGACATGGTCCCAAATGCCTCTTCCTATAAGTAGGACACTGAAAGTTACTCCCCGAAGGTGCAAAACTAATTGTGCCCCTGCTCATATATGAAGCAGATCTAGAAGGATTGGGCCTATACTGTGATATTTCTGGTTGGCTTTTAAACCCACTCAGAGGAGTAGACTACCTCAATATATCCATGTTCCTCACTCCACTACTATCCTTGTTAGGCCTAGAGGAACCCTCAACTCTAGCCTTCTTTTTCTACCTTTAGTTCCATTTCCCGATTCTTAATCTTTTTAGCCTTATCTACCAGTCTGGAATATGAGTCAAACTTATGAGTAGCTAGCATATGATACAATGGAGGAATCAATCCTCTCCTGAAGTGCTGAATCCGAGCAACCTCTATAGAAAACAATGCTGGAGCATACTTACTCAGCTAACTAAACCTCCTAGCGTACTCTGATACGCTCATTTCTATAGTTTGAACTAGCCGTTCAAACTTTACAGCTTTAGCCTCTCTCACACTTTCTAGAAGAAACTCATCCATAACCATAGTCTTAAACTGTTCTAAGTAATATCTACATTAGCCCGGATTAATCCATTCAATCTTCCCTTATACCAATCTCAGGCATCATTCCACATAAAGTGGCCCATAAACTCCACTGCCCTTTTATTTGGTATCCTCAAAAGCTGAACCTTATCCTTTATTATCTCGAGGAAATTAGTGTGATCCACATCTCCCCTATACTCTGGAGGCCTGAGTTTCATAAACTTCTCAAAAGACACATCTTTAACCTATGGCATAAAAGGTGGTGGTGGAGGAACCACCAATGGAACAAAAGCTATTGGTGTTGGAGCAACCAATTGTTACAATCATTATGTGATAAGTGCTTCCAATCTCTTGTAGTTTTGTTGTATCTAATCAAATCTCTATGCCATAGCAGCATCCATTTGAGGTGCAGGTGGACGAACCACTCCCTCTTTGACAATGCTCACAGAACCCTCCTCGGAAGGACCTTCCCTTCTAGGGTGGCCTCATCCACACCCACGACCTCTACCTCTTCTCGGAGGCATCTTTATGCTGATAAAGGACAAACATACAACTTAGATTCATAACATGACGACAAACACAAAACTATACCAAAGGAATACAAAACAATGACAAGACATGAATCCTATGCTCTGTAGTTTACTTATTCAATCTTGCACATCTATCTATCTACCTATAAATTAAACCTATAGATCTGATACCACTTTTGTTGCACCTCAAAACCAAAAGTGTGATGATCCTAGGACAAGGGTGGGCTTAAGGCCACCATAACAATAGTAACAAAGGTTTATGAGAAATAAGATTACATTCAATGACATATATATACGTACCTACAAAGAAATGACACCCATTTATGTGACGATAGAACAACCATCCATCCATCGAGATACTAAGATCTCATACTATACGTATGCTTGATAAAAACATACGTCCCAGGGCTGATAGGCCTCCCCTAGGTAAAGCCACTGATACAATTTGACCTTATCTGCTAGGTCATTGGTGCATACAGTCCATTGATCTCTTCCTTATTGGGAAGACATTCTAAATCGTCAATAGCCATATAATTGATACAATAAATAATGGGTGGGTCTAGAGACCTCACATTATCAATATCATTAACAACATTCAATAGGTTTTTGATAATTGCATATGACCCAAAGGGTCTTTCAAAAGGAATACATTTTAGTGATGACCTAAGGCCCAATGACATTACAATTTCAAATTAATAATACTCAATGTGAAATTTAGTCCAAGAATAATGACTAAACTTCATTCAAGAACAATATTAACACATGTGAATTTCATAACAAAGAATAAATCATTCCATAGCTTAACTTAATCCAAAGCAATTAGTCCCATTATCAACTCAATCAACAATCTTTAGGTCCTTGGGTTCACCAAAACTAAAACAACAAATTCCCAAAAATGGGTCAATTAGGGTTTCCTTCCCCAAAATTAATATACAAAGAATTTTAAGATTCTATGCTCCTTTGTATTCAATAAATTTATTTCTAATACCAATTAAACCATTAAATGAAGAATTATTGTTCACCCTACAATTCACATAAAACTATTAAATCTACCAACTCCCATATCAACCATAATTAATGGAAATAAATGCTTATAAAACACAACCTACAATCTATAAACAACTAATCTAACAATACTATAACCCATGTGCAACTATAAAAGCAAGATGTAGGATTTACCTTCAAAACCCTAGAAAGAGATTTCTTGAGAAAGAATTCCTTTGAAGATGATTTGATTCCTTATAAAGTGTTTCCCATGAAGAATCCTTGAAGAAAATGGTTATTTGGATGATTAAAGAGTAATAGGGTTAGTTGAGCAAAGGAAAGAAATGAGAAGAAGAAGAAAATGAAATTTGGTTTTCGTTCAAAAATCTAAAAAATGACTTCTATTTATAGAGTCCAAAGTCTCATTCCCGTGAAGAACGAATTCATGCCCGTGAATAATCAAAAGGTAAAATTCTCATATTTAGACAGAGAGCAAGGTAACGGTCGTGATTAGAGTTCATGCCCGTGAAATGTCAAAGATCAAATTAATGGCCGTGAGAAGAGTTCATGCCCGTAAAAATAATAGGTTCAAACTCACCAAGGTAAACACTTCTCAAAACCATTCTAACACTTACCAAAACAACTCTAAACAATATTTGAAACAAAGAAACAATTCTATAATAATCAATTAATACAATTTATAACTGTGGGACCATCAGTAACCTTATGCAACCATGCAAATCGAAATCTTGGGTGTTACATTCCTACATCTTAGGACCATTATGTTCCAAAATTGGGACTTGACAGAGGTGGTATCAGAGCATAGATATAATGATAGCTAATAGACATGTGTCAATAAGGTATAGGTGAACCATGGAGCATAGGAAATTCTGTCTCGTCATTTGTTGTATTCGTTAAATATGTGTTTATTTTGCAATAACCATATGTGTTAAATGATTGTGTTTGTCTATTGTAGTGATGAAAATGTCTAAGGGAGAATGTGAATGGGCTATTAAACCTGCACCTAAGAGATCAGAAGAGTGCAGTAGAGAGGCATAAGTGGTTTCAAATGAGTCATTGATCATAGAGGAACCAAAAGAACCTCCTAGGTCCAGGAGAAGGATAGAGGAAACCAGGGAAGCTGAAGATTCTTGGAGATCCCTAGAGATTGGAAGTGATGCAAGGAATGCTAGAATTGAGAAGAGAACTACAAGAACTGAGAAGGGGAAAGACAGGTAGTGCCACCACCTGTACCACCATCCATTCCACTAGTTGTTCAACCAGTACCTGTACCACCCGTTGCTGCACCAGCTGGGCCAGTGGTATAGGAGGGTCACGAAGTAATTGATGAGGGTGGAATCAGTAATGTTAACTTTCTAAAGTTGAGTCTGCCAGAATATAAAGGTAGAAGAGGTGAGGAAGTTATTAATTTTTTGGAGCAAATAGAGAAGGTGCTAAGAAAACTTCCATGCTTAGATGTTAGAGCGATGGAGCTTGTTGGTTTATCATTGAAAGAAAAGGCCTAGACTTAGTTTTCTAGGCACATTGAGACATAATTATACAGTGATGCACCACCAACTTAGGTACAATTTAGGGCTGCATTGTTGGATGAATTTTTGATGGAGGGAGTTAAAAATAGAAACATAATTTGGTTTGAACAGCTGGAACAGGGAAACCTTAGTGTAAAAGAGTATGTCGATGAGTTTATCAGGCTGAGTAAATATGCTAGCAAGATTGCACCTACTGAAGCAGACCTAATTAGTAGGTTTAGACGAGGATTGCATTCTCCTTTACATAATGCATTGTTATCTGCTGAGTTTACTTCTTTATCCAAGATTGTTGATCAAGCAGTCCAAATGGAAGAAAAGTATAAAGAAGAAACAGTAAAAAGAGAACATAAGAGGAAGGTTGAGATTGGAAGACAATAGAGAAGAGGTGAAGGGACTTCTTAGTAGAGATAGAAAAAAACTACAATAGTTAGAATTGAGCAAAGACCACAAAAAAGTGGCCAAAGGGAAGGTCAGGATAGAGGTACCACAGGGTAGTCTACATCCAGATTTTCACAAGGGTCATTTAGACCACCAGTGCAGACAACTAATATTTCGATATGTGATTTTTATGGGAGGCACAGGGGTGAATGCAGAAGATAGTCAGGTGCATGCCTGAAATATGACCAACATGGTCATTATGTGAAGAATTGTCGAATGTAGAGAGAATAGCAGACAACAACAACAACCTCACAACCTATTGTACAAATGAGTAGAAATGACCAGAGAGACACAAGAGGCAGAGGCAGAGGTAGAGGATCAGGACAAGGTTAGACTAATGGTCAGGCACCAGCTAGCAGAGGGCAAGGTCTGGTCTTTATAGTTAATGCTCAATAAGCTTAAAGATCAGGCAAGACGGTAACAGGTAAGATTCCTGTGTCATGTGAAATAGCTCAAATATTATTTGATTTTGGTGCCACACATTCTTTTGTATTATCCAAATTTGCATCTAAATTGGGAATTGAAAAAACAATTGAGGTCAATACCCTTAGAAATATTTACTCCCTTGGGTGAGAGCATATAGGTAAAATATGAACATCCGGGTTGTAAAATAGAAATAGAGGGTAGAATTTTACCAATTAACCTAGTAGAATTATCTGTACTAGAATTGGATGTGATATTGGGAATGAATTGGTTAACCACTTATCATGCAGTAATTGACTGTTATGAAAAGAAGATTAAATTTCAACCAAAAGGGCATGATAAATTTAAGTATCAAGGTGGTAAGAGTGATTTGGGAATTGAATTTATTTTTGCTATTAGGGCAAGGAGACCCTTACACAAGGGATATCCTGCATACTTGGCAAATGTGATGGATACCCAAAAGACTTCAAAGGAAGTTGATCAGATTCCTATTGTCGATGAGTTTCTAGACTTGTTTCTTAAAGATTTGCTAAGTTTGCCACCGGAGAAGGAGATTGAGTTTGAGATTGAAGTCTATCCGGGTATAGACCCTATTTCAATCCCACCTTACAGAATAGCTCCAGCATAACTAAAAGAATTAAAAGTGCAGTTGTGAGACTTACTAGATAAGGGGTTTATCAGACCTAGTAGTTCACCATGGGGGGCTCCTATGTTATTTGTCAAGAAGAAGGATGGTTCACTATGAATGTGTATTGATTACAGATAATTGAATAAGGTAACCATCAAGAACAAATATCCATTACCTAGGATTGATGATATGTTTGATTAATTGCAAGGAGCCAGTTATTTTTCTAAGATTGACTTTAGATTAGGTTATCATCAGTCAATAATTAAGAATGAAGATGTGTCTAAAATTGCATTCAGAACTCGATATGGTCACTATGAATTTTTTGTACTGCCATTTGGGTTAACCAATGCCCCTGTTGTATTTATAGATTTGATGAATCGTGTGTTCAAGCCCTATTTGGATAAGTTTGTCATTATATTCATAGATGACATTCTTATCTATTCCAGAAGCCAGGAAGAACATAAAGAGAATTTGAGAATAGTATTACAGATATTGCGAGAGCATAAGATGTATGCTAAGCTATCAAAGTGTGAATTCTGGCTTACTAAGGTATGTTTCCTTAGTCATATTGTGGGAAGATGGCATTAAAGTGGATCCACAGAAGGTGGAAGCTATAGTTAATTATTAATGACCTACTAATGTAATAGAAGTATGGAGTTTCTTAGGTATGACCGATCACTAAAGGTGGTTTGTTAAAGATTTTTCAAGAATTGCAGCTCCAATAACTAAACTGACCAAAAAGCAAGAAAGATTCTTGTGGACTGATAAATGTGAAAAGAGCTTCCAAACTTTAAAATCACATCTTACATCGGCACCATTGTTGTCATTGCCAATAGAGAATGGTAAGTTCACAGTCTATTGTGATGCATTGAGGGTCGGACTTGGTTGTGTCCTAATGAAGGATAAGAGGGTAGTTGCTTATGCTTCTCATTAATTGAAGAAACATAAATTAAATTATCCTACACATGATTTAGAGATGAGGATGATGTTTTCTTCATTCTTTTGATTCATTTAAGCTATATAAATAATTATAACATGATTACATCGATAGAATTCAAGATTGGATTGAAATTGGAGAAAATGTAAAACTAGGTTTATGTTTGAAATAGATTTTTTGTATAGGATTCCATAATTCTAATTAATATTTAAATATGTTAGTTAGCATCCATTTAGGCCTAAATATATGATAAAATAGATTGTAGAATCGAAGGAAACTGAAGAATACTGCTTTTGCTTGTTATAGGCAAATCGATGTTTTATTGTGTAAATGATCAAATTATCGGTTTTGGTGAGTTATATGTATATTATTATGCATGTTTAAATCTTTCTTTGATTAATTTGAATCCATTTATATTCCTTAAACTTTTGGGACAAAGTGTTTCATTTGAGTTTTCTTTGAATTTTCCTTGAATTCAAGCTTCGATTGTGTTGTTTATTGATGTATATAGACACTACTTGATAATGCCTTTGTGTTTTTTGCCATTAGGGCTTGAATTGTGAAGTTTGAATTTTAATCAATATGTCCCAAAACTAAATTTATTTATTCCTAAAGTGGTGTACCCCAAGTGCTCGACGAAATGAACATTATTAATTTCCTTAAGAAACCAATTGTTACCAAATTTGCTAAAACGGGTAACTTTCTTTGTCACTAATGTAAATGTGTCTTTTTAATACATTTTGAACTTATATCCTAAATGACTTTTGTGGAATTTTGCCTATGCTATAGTGTTCCTTTTTTTAAGGATAATGATCTTATATGTGTTTACTTGCCTAAACAGCTCAATTAAGCTAGAGTTACAGAAACTGAACCTTGCTGATTTTCTTGCCTGCTTGGTATCTTATTTCCTATTGTTAACCTATTCTAATGTTTGTATGATAAAGCTACCTTACTGATGGGGTAGTAGGTAAATACCATCAGTATTATGCACAATGAAATTCTACTGATATCCTAGTTGGGAAGGATTATGGTCTTAGTCACAGGGTTTGATTTCATCTTATGCTATTTACATGTTATATTGATAATGATATGCGTTTCATGGCCTAGTATCTATTATATATACATGGTTATTATTTCTCCCTGTGTCAATTCATCTATATTTGATTTGGTCCTCTGGTGTGCTATCCATGAGCCAATTATTAGTACTATCCATTTGTTGCTTCTTACCTAACTTAATGTGTGATAATATATATATATTGACTCACTGAGTATGAAAATACTCACCCTTTTAGTGGTTTTATCTTTTCAGGTCAGGAGTAGAGCTGGTCCAAGATTTATTCATCAGTGGATCCATCTTTGTTATAATAATGTAAATATTGAACTTGTATATATTTTAGATGCTCCATGGATATATAACTTATTGGGATGATTATACTTAATATGGTATGTAATATTATTTGTTACCTATATTATATATATATATGAGATGTGTTGGGATAAGATATGATCTCAAATAATAACAGATAGACTGATTATATGGATATAGATATGTTATAGCAGGTGATGTTTACAAATTATAGAAGAGTTCTATGAGTGTCGGTAGCCTTATGCTGTTTCTACATTCTAGTGTCGTCATGTTCTAAAATTAGAACGTGACATATTGACTATTAAAATATTTTGAAAAAAGATGATATGACACAAAAAAAAGTATAAAAAAAAGTATATAAAACACAAAATGAAACACTATATAAGCTTAAAGAAGTATATAAAACACGAAATGAGACACTAAATAAGCATAATATCCGGATTGAATTAGCAATTACGCTAATATTCTTATTACAATTAATGGCAAATACAATGCAATACACCTCTACTCGTCCGTACAAATCAATGGATTGAATTATCAATTATGCTAATATTCTTATTACAATTAATGGCAAATACAATGCAATACACCTCTACTCGTCCGTACTAATCAGTGGATATGTAGAAGAAAATCAAAGAATATAATGATTATGGTATATATTTCTTCATGAAGGCTATATATAATAATACCTTGAATAAAATTGAAATGCCTTTTATTTATATTGTTGTTCTATTCCAGATTATATTTTTGGCCTTAGACTAAGCTCTGGTTTCATGTTTTATTGTTTTTTCTGTAGAACATTTGGTCTTCCAATATCTTTGGCATTATAGTTGTAACTAATTCTCACTATTAATATAATTTTCTTATTTTCTATAAAAAAAAGCATTCTCAATATATTTAATTAAATAATAAAAAAATTTAACATAATATATATATATATATATATATTTTCTTTTTTGAGCAATTAATATAGTAATTTTAACAAAACATATAAAACTAAAAAAACTTTAGAATATATTTAAAGCTTAAAAGCTTTAGGCTATATTTTTTTTAATTTAGTACTTTTATAATTTCTTAGGTTGTTATTATTATTTAAGTAGATTGAATATTAATAAGAATTGATGATATCATAACTTATTATTACAATAATACACCAGTTTCTGATTGAAATTCTTAAAAACTTAGAATTTTTATTTCATAAATTTATTAGATTTTTTATTTCATAAATTTAGTGTCTTGAATTTCCCATTCCTAACCAAAATTCCTAATATCCACAAATTAAGATTTCTATCATACATACTCAAGATAAATCCTTATGAATCTAAACATTTTTAAGAGTCTAAACATGATTTCTAACATTAATTTAATCATCTCTTAGAAGAATGTAGAAGACTGAAATGAATAACTATTGTTCACCCAAAAACTCTAAATCGATGAATCTTTCGTATAATCCATAATAAATTTCATTTAATGCTCTTAAACATCTATACATAACTTATAATCATCTATTCTAGTCATAGATTAACTTATCTTAAACTTAGAAGTGAGTTTGAAATAAATATCTTGAAACCTTAAAAATGGAGAATTCTTGTGAAATATGAAATCTTGGTATTTCCAAAGGTTTGATTCTTGATTCTTGATTCTTATGTTATTTATGATGAAATAAATGTTTGAGAAGAGAATTTAATGAATTAATGGTGAATGAAGTATATTTACAAAGAAATAGAGGAAGAAGGACGAAATGGGTGAGCTAAAAATGAAAAAAATAGGCTCAAGCTTATATAGACTCGAGGCTTCATGCCCGTGAAGGGCAATTTCCTGGAAAATAAAAATCATATAGAAAATTTTTCTTACGGTAGTGAAAGGTCTCTTACGCTAGTGAAAAGTATCTTTACAGTGGTGAAAGTGATTTTTATGCCCGTGAAGGTCCAATGGTGAAGAGTTCTCATATTTTTTCCATTCTAACTTGTTAAAACTCATACAAGCTCATGTAAACTATACATAAACATGTCTAACACCTTATACCCAAATATAACTCATCATATCTCAACATATAACCATTCTAGGAGTAATCTTTACTTGATACATCATTCTAGATCATCTATTATGCATATACCCACATAACCAACCAACATGTATCAAACTAACATAGATGAATACATGTCCATACTAGGCGTTCCAAATGCCAGGTATTACATTCTCCCCACTGTAAGAAAATTCATCGTCAAATTTTAAGAAATACCTTGCTCTTGAAACAAATGAGGGTACTCGTCTTGCATGTTTTGGCCACTCTCCCAAGTGCACTCTTCCATTGCTTAATTCCTCCATAGGACCGTAACTATTGGTATATCGTTATTCCGTTGTCTATTAACCATTCGATCCACAATAGTGACTAAAATCTCTTTATACATTAAGTCTTGCTGAAGGCCTACTACTAGAACTTGTAGTACATGAGAAGGATCGATGATATACTTTCAAAGCATTGACATATGGAATATCAGAAGTGCACTATCCATGTTTGGTGGAAAAGTTAATATGTATGAAACCTCTCCAACCTTACTCAAAACCTTGAAGCGTCCAATGAATCATGGAGATAGCTTGCCTCTCTTTTTAAACCGTAGAACTCCTTTCATAGGTGAGACCTTTAGAAACACTAGATCTCCAACTGAATACTAAAAGTACTTTCTCTTTGATTCAACATAGCTCTTTTGGGGACTGAAGGTTGTCTTCAATCTCCCTTAAGGAGTTGAATCTTTTCTAACATATACCGTATCAACTTGGGTCCTTCGTTATGTTTTTCCTAAACCTCATCTCAACACAATAATTATCTATACTTTCGACTAAGTCTAAAATACATATCCTCGACATGTCCTCTAGAAGTGTTTGGTAATCCTACCACCAAGATCCATGGTTATTCATTTTCATTCACATTCTAGCAATTCAACTGCTGTAATAGCCTCGAAAACTTTTGATGCTCAACCCTAACTTGCTAATAAGAAAAGCATCTAACCACATACCTTGAAATGTTCTTTCCTTTTCAATCTACCAATAAGAACTCCTGATGTTATGGTATGATTTCGTCGCACCTAGATGCACTCTATAGCTATGAGCTTCCTTAAGAATCACTTTTTAAAATCATCCATTACTGAAATGTATGGTCTATTGCTCAAACTTAACACACCAATAACTAGTACAGAGCCTAGAGCTCTCTCTCTGCTCTCATATCACTATGTAGTTCTATTAATCAAAGATCCTTATCTTGTGATTTTCTTAACTAATCAAGTTGAACAAGATTAACTTAGAAATGAATCCAAATCACTCGTGAATCTAGCAAATCAATCCAACTCCTATATCATGCAAGCTTTGCATCTCTCTTACTAAAGACCTCTAATTAACTTGAATATGGCCAGCTCTCCAAATATGTCCTACTCAATTATCTGTTACCATAATAGCTCTTTCTGAATTGTACAAAATCTTACAAACATGATCCTTAAGAACTCCAATAGTCTCTTTTGCCTGAGGTCAAGTTCCTTCTGCTAAAAGGTATGCTTCAAACTCTCATGATCTGTGAAGATCTCACACTTCCTCCTATACATATAATGTCTTTATAACCTTTGAACAATCATGGTGACAATCCTCTCAAAATCAATCATGAGTAATTCACTTTGTGTCTCTTCAACTGCTTAGAAATATAAGATACTTGTTCTACCATGCTGCTTAAACATTCACCCGATTACACTCTCGATATATCATATCCACTTCTTTCGGGTCAATCCTACTCATTCCTTACTCACCATGCATCCAAGGAACCAAACACT
The DNA here is from genome assembly GCA_948193065.1 of Aleurites moluccanus. Taxonomy (NCBI): domain Eukaryota; kingdom Viridiplantae; phylum Streptophyta; class Magnoliopsida; order Malpighiales; family Euphorbiaceae; genus Aleurites; species Aleurites moluccanus. Next base: position 41,470 of record CANXYC011353814.1, read on the forward strand.
ATCAACCCAAAACTCATACTTAGAGAACTTAACGTATAACTGATACTCTTTCAAGGTCTACAACATGCTCCAAAGATGCTCCTTATATTCCTCTATTACTCTTAGATTACACAAGGATATCACTGATGAACACCATGACAAACTTGTTTATAAATGGTTTGAACACTTAATCCATTAAGTTCACATCTAAACTCTTATCATTTATACCAATCACATAAGAAAAATAGAAGTTATAACTTCACTCTCTTCCTCTAGAAAATATAAGTAACCAAAACATTATCAAGCAATTCTTAAGCACATGCAACTTTTTAGCAAAGCAATATAATACAGATAAATACATAATTCCTGAATCAATCACAATTTTATTATTCTAGACTTATATCAAAAGAATACCTATGATCATCAGTTTAAGAATATGAGCTTCTTATTGTGCTATAGCAAAAACTCTCCTTCTACCTCTGCTCTTAGGAGTTATGTCCTAAAATGTATTGGCCCAATCCAGACCGTGAAGCAACACTCCTCTTTCTGTCCATTCGAATTGTAGTATAAGAAGTCTGAGGTCTGGCTCCAAAAGATGGTTGTGGACAATTATTGAGTATGTTACCTTGTTGCCCATACTTATAACATGCTCTTGATCCAAAGAAATATGAAGCCATATGATTTTTACCATAAGTAGTGCAAGGAGTATGGAAAGACCTGGGTGGTAGAAAACAAGTTGTACCAAAGCTCATCTGAGAAATTGGTCTAAAGGATTCCTGATCCTATTGAGATCTCCCTGATGGTCCTCTATACTCACTCTGGGGAGCTGATTAATGAGTCACTCCCATACTCCTCATCCTACTCTTATGCCTGGAGGAGCTGCCCAACTTAGCTTTCTTCTTCTCTTATCTCTCAGATCTGACCTTCGTCCCCCTTTTCTCAATTACTCTAGCCTTATGTACAAACTTAGAGAAGAAGTCAAACTCAAGTGTAGCTAGGAATTTGAACAACGATGCTATCAATCCTCTGTGGAATCTCTGAATCTGTGCTGCTTCCATAAGCACCAAAGTTGGAGCAAACTTACTCAACTGACTAAACTTTCATGCATACTCTGAAACACTCATGCCAAAAGTCTGAACTAACCTCAAACTCAATGGATTTGGCTTCCCTTATACCCTCTGGAAGGAACTCATTCATTACAAATCTTTTAACTGCTCCCACGAAAGATAATTATTACCTCAAAGTATACTAGAAATGCTTCTCTTGAACTAATCCTTTGTCTCAACTTTCATCAGATTACCTACAAACTCTATAGCTCTCCTGTCAGGGATCTTTAAAATTTGTACCTTATCTTCAATCTCCTCTAAGAAATCTATAGGATCCACCACAAATTTATACTCTAAGGGCTTAAGCTTGAGGAACCTCTCAAAAGATACCTCATTTACCTGAGCTACAAATGGTAGTGGAACTATACGAGGAATGGGAATCTCTGGAGCTATCTGTGCTGGAGGTACCTGCTGTTATCTTTGTTGAGTAATGAACTTAGTTATCATCTTATAGTTCCTTTGTAACTGATCTAACTATTGAGCCATGTTAGCCACATCCATTTATAGCACAAGAGGAACATCATCACCTCCAATCCCACCTACATAACCCTCATCGAAAGGCAAACCTCGTCTAAGATGGCCTTGACCTCATCTTTTTCCATGTCATGAAGGCATCTCGATACTGATAAAAATAACAAATAAGCTTAGACTCATGACACACATTTAACGTAGGTTTATACCAAAGGAATACACTTTATAGATGAGACATGAATCCTAGCTTCATAGTTATCTTAATCAATACTTAAACTAGGAAACATACACATCTATCTATCTTTCTACCTCAATGATTGTAAATCTATAGCTTTGATACCACCTTTGTCACATCCCAATTCTAGTGGGGTGACGGTCATAGGACAAAGGTAGGTGTAAGGCTCCCATAAACCTGTATAACACAACAACACTTGGATCTCATACACATCACATATCTAAATTATACACATGTCATCATCATTCATAGTCATTCCTCTTAATCATACACTTATCATCATACTCACATCATCATGTCGTTGTTTCCTTTTGTTCCCTACTAATCAAAAGATGCTTCTAACATCAATATGGAATAAGAAAAACTCTACAAGGAATGTCACCTAGGCAACAAAATTATAAACTCTCTAAAATACAACTATGGAGCTCTAGAGTGTACCTCTCATATAACACAATTACATAAATACAAAATATTGATTATCAAAAGAATTACATAGAGTCTTCTTGTGGAGAAGAAATTAAAAATCTTTGTCCTCTGAATTAACTCTCTCACAAGCTACCCTATCACCTGAAATCCACAAAAGAGGGATGAGCCTTTAACTCAGTAAGATATAAACTACATTAATGCTTATAGGTATCATAGAATCATGGAGGATAAGTATGAATATGAACATTTATTTTCATATACTTACAGAATATTGTAAAGAGAATAAGTCTTAGAAGAAGAATCATGACATAAGAAATCATAACATGAGAATCATGGTTTCCTTAACATGTGAGTGCCCACAATGAATGACACTATCCATCATAATATTAAATAGAACTCATAGAATAACATAGCTTAGAGAGAGAGAGAGAGAGAGAGAGAGAGAGAGAGAGAGAGAACATAAGCATATCGGTGCACCTTGTCACCACAATGTCTCCATGTGCTTGCATAGGGCACATGCCTAGTGTTCTTCGTCCCCACTAGGAAGGACACTGATAACTACCCTACCAGCTAGGTTCTCGATATGCACATTGGACCAATGAACTTATTTTCATTGGAAAGAGCGCTCTATTTACATGTGGTTCATGGGTCATGTGGCTTGGACATCTTATCAAGAAACATAGTGGTCGCAAGACCATAAATTACATATTTACATATTCATTCAATCTTACAAATATGTATATAATGATCTTGGTCCAAGAAAACAACAACCAAGTTATTCATGTAAATGTTTCATTTAGGAGGGTATCATTAAATCATGATTAAGAATAATGGATTCATTAGGTTCGTTCATAAAAACAAAGTATAAGATCATGCAAAGAGAAGAAAGAGAATCAAATATTTTGTAAGGAGTAATAAATATAACAAAGTTCATACTTATCTCAACGTAATCCTTGCAAAAATACTCTTTTATAACATGAGAAGCATGAATCTTCCTTAGTCTCTTGAATTTCCCATTCCTAACCAAAATCTCCAATATCCACAAATTAGGGTTTCTATCATAAATACTCATATAAGATAAATCCTTATTAATCTAAATATCATTAAGAGTCTAAACATGATTTCTAATATCAATTTAATCATCTCTTCGAAGATTGTAGAACATTGGGATGAATAGCTACTACGTACCCAAAAACCCTAAATCCATGAATCTTTCATATAATCTATAATAAATGTCATTTAATTCTCTTAAACATATATACATAATTTATAATCATCTATTCTAGCCATAGAATAACTTATCTTAAACTTAGAAGTGAGATTGGAATAAATACCTTGAAACCCTAGAAATGGAGAATTCTTAAGAAATCTAAAATCTTAGTATTCTTGAAGGTTTGATTCTTGATTCTTATGTTTTTTATGATGCAATAAATATTTGAGAAGCGAATTTAATGAATTAATGGGTGGGTGAAGTGTATTTATGAAGAAAGAAGGGAAAAAGGATGAAATGAGTGAGTTTAAAATGAAAAAATGGGTTTAGGCTTATATAGATTCGAGGCTTCACTCCGGTGAAGATAGGCTTTATGCCTGTGAAGAGGCGTGAAGCCCAATTTCCTAGAAAATGAAAATCATATAGAAAATATTCTCATGATAGTGAAAGTATCAAACAAAACTCTAGCCAACTCAGTTTGAATCAAAACCATACCTTCCACAGCTGTGTTAGATGCTCTTGCCTCTTGCTGATTTAGGGCAAATACCCTACCCTGACCTCTGCCTGAGAATAGCTGAGAAGAACCCTGTGTAGTACTCTGGCCTCTACCTCTACCTACTGGTCTATAAATACCTTGAGACTACTGAACTGTAGGTTGTGAGGATACAGTAAATCTCTGCTGACCCTGCTGACTTATAGTGAGTGGACAGTCTTTAATAAAATGGCCCTGCTGGCCACATCTCAAGCAAGCCCCCGTTAACCATCGGCATGCACCCAAATGTCATTTGCCACAAGTCCTACATACAGGAGTACTCTATGAGGGATGATCTGTCTGATGTATATTAGCAGATGCTCGAGGAGTTGATGAAACAACCTTAGATCTATTATGCCCTCTACCCATACTAGATACTGGCTGGCTTTGTGAAGGTCTAAAACCACTCTCTATAGGCCTACTCTGATGGCTCTATTCTCCTATCCTCCTCTGACTGCTCTGTCTCCTATTTCCATCTCTCCTTCTTTGCTCTCTCTTTGAACTCTCATCCTTATATTTTTCTTCCATTTGAGTTGAGCTATCAATCAACTTTGTTAAGGATGTGAACTCCACTACTAACAGTGAGTTATGGAGAGAAGCATGCAGTCCTCTTCTGAACCTATGGATCTCCGCAACTTCATTAGGAACAATTTGTCTAGAAAATTTTGCTAGCCTCAAAAATTCTTTAGCATATTCTGGTACAGTCAAACTTCCCTGCTCTAATATTTCAAATTATATCATACGTTTGCTCTTTTCTCCCTCTGTAAGGAAATCATCAAGCATAACCTATTTAAACTCAGCCTAGGTAGGCGAATTATCCCCATACAATAGCTCCCCAATGTGCCTCTCAAACCAGCCCCAAGCTTTATCCTTTAGCAGTAAACCAATCAACTCAATAGCCCTAGTATCAGAACAAGGTAACATATTTACCACCTTTTCTATACGATCTAAGAAAGAGCTAGGGTCATCTCCCTGCTCACCTCCAAACTCCGGTAGTCCAAGTTTTAGAAAACTGAACATAGTAACTCCCCCTTCATCATTACCCCGTCTAATCATCGGTGCTGTAGGTAGAACCACATGAGGTGGCACTACTACTGGTGGAGGAATTACAGGTGTTAGGGGTGGTATAAGCATATTATCTGGCCTGCGTCGCCTCAACTCTTCTATTTCTTTCCTTAACAGCTCATTTTCTCTCATCAATGCTTCATTCATTATATCAACATTCTCTGCCATAACCTCCTCTTCTCTATCTCTTCTTCTTATTATATGTGGTGGTTCAATTGATTCAATTCTATCTGGTGCTACTTGGGAAACTTCCTCAGCCTCCCTTCTCCTACTAGATCGAGAAAAACCCCTCCTAACAGATTCTAGATGAACATCACCTCTGCCCCATCCCCTACCTCTCAGACGTCCTCTTGGCGACATATTCTAAAAACACACAAAAGAAATAGATATCAATTAGCGGAACACAGATGAACACATAACAGATAACAACAATTGACGTTAGAGGAATCCTAATGCTCCATGGTACACTTATACACTTAAGACACTTATACCTAGTTAATTATGTTTCCTTTATTTCTTTGCTCTGATGCCAACTCTGTCACATCCCCCATTT
>CANXYC011353898.1:0-21637 GCA_948193065.1 Aleurites moluccanus
TCAGCATTTTCATAATTAATTGGGTTATAATTGATTGTTGCATATCATTTAGGTTGTCATTTGGGTTCTACGCGGTACTGGTCGCTTATGCATCACCCGTACCCTAGGACCGTCACGACTTCCGAGATAGGTCGTGACACACTGGCTCTATCTGTCTAGGCTGGGAGCTGCTCTCCCCCCTCCTAACCTATGATCTTGGACCCTCTTTCCTCTTTTGGTCCCTCTTAGCCCTTTCAGTCTTGTATTTCTCCTCCATCTGTGTAGCCTTGTCAATCACTGTAGTCAATGAAGTAAACTCTGTAGCCAACAATACATTATGTAATGCAGCATGAAGACCCCTCCGAAACCTACTAATCAAATAAGCCTCTGTAGGTACAATATGAGTAGCATATCTACTCAACCTAATAAACTCCTCCATATACTCCTTAACGAATTTGTCCCCCTGCTCTAAGTGCTCAAATCTGATCAGGTTATGGGTCTACACCCCCTCAGTGATGAACTCATCAATCAAACCCTGTTGGAACTCAATCTAGGTAGGTGGGTGCTCATCATATAACATAGGCTCCATCCTCTTCGAAAACCAGGTCCATGCCTTACCCTTAAGTAATAGCCCAACCAACTAACAGCTCTCAGCTCTGAACATGGTAGTCTCCTTACTACCTTCTCCACCTCCTTCAAGAAATCTATAGGATCAGTGCCTCTGCCTCCCCTGAACTTAGGTAGGTTTAGCTTCAAAAAGCTAAACATCGATACTCCACCCTCCTCTATCACTCTCCGACCTCCTTGTATAGCAGGCTCCCTCTTAACCCCCACTAGCTGCACAGGAGCCGGTACCACTTGAACTGCCTCTAGTACTACAGGTGGAGGTACTACTGCTGGAGCTGATGGTGGAGGTACATGTTGTCTCTCCCATCTCAAATCCGCCATCTCTCTCTATAACTCCATCAGTCCCCTCATCATCTCCACTCTCCTGGGGTCATCGTCAATCTCTGAATCCTCTAAAGTTTGTTGGGATCTAGATGGACCCTCAGATACTGCAATCTCCCTGACCAGTGACTCATTGGAGGCTACCTCTGCCTCCCTAGTATCTCTGTACCTATCGTCGGACATATCTATAATCTATCAAGAAAAATAGAAATAGTCTCAAAAAATGACAGAAACATAGAATAATAGCATATAACAGACGATAACAGCAATAGACGTCAAAGGAAATCCTATGCTCCATGGTATACTTAATTCTACCCCATTCTATACTTAGTCACTATTCCTCTGTAATTCAGGTACTATTCATCTGCAACCTAAGTTCCACTATCTATAACCTAGAGCTCTGATACCGCCACTGTCACAACCCGTTTTCGGATTGCTATGGTCCTAGAGCACTGGAGATGCCAATGACGACCGGCACCCATAGAACCCAGTATCACATGCACAATCTATAAACCACAATATATATATATCATTTTAGTTAGTTACCATCCATTCTGTTATTATGTTATTCATTCTATAATTTACTGCAAATGGTTGTAACAATCCATATATCATATCATATAATCATCATATAATTCATATATCATCAAGTATCATATATACATGTTCATTTCCTAGCTAACCCATACATATCCCATAGAGCAGCTAGAGTATGAACATCAAAATACAGAAATACAGAAATATACATCAAATGACTATAGCAGAAATTCTCAAATGACAGACGACGGGATTCTGCAGCCTACTCCTCTTCTGAAATGGTTAAACAATGAAAAGGTGAGTATATAAGATACTTAGTGAATTTATATGTATCACAAAGCAAATGAGATAGAATAATGATATATATAAATAATAAAGGAACAATGGGACAGTGTCAATCAAGTTGATTTACAGAATCAGTATCAGCCTATCAATGGTCATATAGAGTTATGGAATCATATGGTAAGACAGATATAGGGCCCTGAAAAACATAGACTATGTATAATCACACAGTCGATCACATATCAAGTAGGCATAAGATTGATCAGGTCCTATGGCCTGGACCAATAACTCTTCCCAGCTAGGGCATCAATACCAATATGCACATTGCCGACAGTATGAACCCACTACTCTGTCAGAGCGATAACTCTATCAAACCACATTTAGATAAATACAAATGAATATCACATCAATAGACACCATTATGCAATAATGGCATCATCATTGTCAATAACTCAATATCTTTCAAATCAAATAGTATTTGAATCAAATGCACTACAAGATACAATATACAAGCAAGGAAAAAGGTTATGGTAAACAACAAAAGTATGGAACAAAGGTTGATTCGGCAAGGAAAATCGATAGGCCAATTGACATGCCAACATCGCTGGTGACAATGGCATTCAAATGGTAGGCCTATGGAATACAAAGCAATAGGCTAAAGACAAATGAACTAGGCATTTTCACAAACATTTGGTGGGCATATAATGGCAAGCCAATAGGTTAGGTTAGGGTGCAAAATTGACTTGCCCAATTCAATCAATATCAAGCTACATTGTCAACAATGGTATAGGCATCAAAGAAACAATATTAAACAACATCAAAATGGCTCAAATTGACTATGGAAAACAAGGTAAAAATCAAACAAAATATAGGAATATGAATAGTAAATTCAATTCGGCCAAGGATGAGTTCTTAAGGTAGGTTTCCAATTTCAATTCCAATGCAATATACATGTTAAATGATGCATATAAGACTCACCTAAGCTTCCAAATAGCTTTGAGCAATCCAATTCCACCGAATTCCTCTAATTGAACCAAATAGAACACTTTGATCACAACTTGATTTCTATAACAAATTAATCACTAATTAGCTATCTATTCACATCCAATTAATATATTCTAACATCAATTAACATAATCTAACACTAAATTATCAAACCCTTTCTTACAACTTCAAATTAGCTAGGTAAAATTAGGCTTTCCTATCAATTAGCATCAATTGATGCAATTAACCACCAAACCCATCAAATTCAACCTAAATAACATCCAAATAAACCATTAAAACAAACAAACTAATTGGTTACCTTGATGGAGTGATTCCACCCGAAATATTACCTTCCAATTTCCTTAGTTTCCTTTGCTCCTTCTTGCAAATTAATGATGGAAATAGGTAGAACTAGGTTTAGGCTCAATTTTTCTATGAATTATCTAAAGAATTTGATGAGTAAAGATGAAGAAGTGAAGAAGAAATGGAAGGAATGGGTTTCGGCCACCATAGAAAAGACAAAGAAGATGAAAAAAATTTTCCTAAGTGTGAAATAAATAGAAAATTCAATTTGACAAATTACAACTTATTCCCCGAACTTTTATATATCATATTTTGGTCCAAAATCTTCTGTAATTTATTATGTCAATTCCATCAGGATTTGGATTTCAAAGTGGGGAGTCAATAGGCTTATTTTAATTTATACTTATTTATAAAAATAGTTCTGAAGTCATTCTGTAAGTCCGACGGACCCATTTTCATTATTCACCTTAAACTTCCATTTATTTATAATTTTGTCATTGGTTACTTTTTCAGTGTTCCTAAATGATTTTCACTTCTTTATTTTTATCAAAATTACACATGCATTATGGTGATCTTTTACCCCCAGGTCAACTTCAGAAATTCTTCTGTTGACCGGACTGCTAATTTCTCGGCAGTGTTCCTGACACCGTCGCTTTCTGGAAAAGTAACAAGTTCACTTTCTAACTGTATTTCTAAAATTATTTTCCATCATTTCAAGACTAATGAACCACAAACTGAGAACTAAATCATGCATGTGAGTTAGAAATTTATAGGGTATTACAACCATTTGGGAAATGGGAGGTTTTATGAATTTGTCTTATGGGAAAAACAAGCGAAGCTATTCCTATTGTTTGAGATTGAAAAGATTCTTGAGGATGACACTTTATCGGTTTGGATCAGTAGGACTAACACATGGGTCAACGACTTGATAGAAAAGTCATTCATCATGAAAGAAAAAGACTCTATGATTTGATGATTTGGACAATCGACTCAAGGAATGATGACTTTGGATTACTTATCCTCAGATGATGACTTTAGCCACAGTGACTAGATGTTGACTTTAGAAAACATGCCTCTAATGAGGGATTAAGGTAGTTTAGCCATTTAACTACTTTGACTAAGAGATGTGATGATTGACACAAAAGGACATACCCCTGATGTGGGATAAAGACAATTTAGCCAATTAGCTAAGAGACATGAAAGATTAATCATGACAATCATTTGACACCAAGATACTGAAATGACGTTGATGACTCTGACGATGACTTGTTAGCAACTTTTGCTATGATGACTTGACTCAGAAAATGATTTTTTTATTATTTTTTATGCTCTAATTTTTTCCCGAGCTGCCCTTCAGGGTTTTCAACTCGCCAAGCTGCTCTAATGTTTTCCTAAGCCGCCTTATTCAGGTTTTTAACTTAGCGATAATAAATAAATTAATCTGGGCATAAAAAATGATAATTTTATTATGCTTGAGACTAAACCCAAGGTGGGCTACCTACGTATCTCCATTTGCATTTTTTCGGAGCCATTTTCTGGTATGTTACCCTGACATTCTTTAAACCAAAAGGCATGACCTTGTAGCAGTAGGTGTCTCATTCTGTCACAAAGGATGTCCTTTCCTTATCAGGTGGATAAACTTGTATTTGATTATACCCTGCATATAAATAAGTCAAGGACATTGCCTCAGATCCGGCCATATGGTCAACCAATAAGTCTATATGAGGTAAAGGAAAATTATCTTTTGGACAGGCTTTGTTCAGATCCCTATAATCCACACACATTCTTACTTTCCCATCCTTCTTGAGGACAGACACTATGTTGGCTAGCCATGAAGGGTAAGTGACAGATTCAATGAAACTGTTCTTCAATAACCTCACCATTCTGCCTTCATCGTTCGTAACTTATGTTTTACAGGCTTCACATCCTCATAGGTCGGAATTGTCACGACCCACTTTTGGGTCGCGGCGGTCCTAGGGAACGGGTAGACTTAAGGTCACCGAAAACCCATAGAACCCATTAAACAATCCATTCATCAATCATTCAATCAATATTAATTCATTAATCAATACTTATATTAAAGAAAATTTCTTAAATTTCCAAGTTACTAGGGTTTTTCTGTGTAAAATTTTTTACTGGCAGCTTGTATTCTATTACTCATATCTCTCTCTACACATATCCAATTGCTTCAATTATTGTTCCTAATTAAACTTAACATATAAGGATCTAACATATCCAAAATTCACATTAAACTCATTAACATACAATTTATGATATTAACTTAAACTTAGACCTATAACCAGCCTTGCTACCCTGCATTCTGCCTGCAATCCTATTCTGGCAGATTTTGTTCTTTTACTAATAACTCAATCAATACTTAACCAATTACTGTAATTATTTTTCCTATTGAAAATATACACATAAATTTATAACATATTCAAATTTTAAAATTTTTGGATTACTGAATAATTATTAGTGAATTTCCAAAATTAAACTACTATCCTGAAATCTCTATCCAGACATACTCTGTTTCCATGCCTATAATTAATTCTGTACCCATCAAATTACAAACCTATTTTAAATTAATTTATAAAACACATAAATGATCATCTTTTATGTTTAACACTTTCTCTAATTCAGACTTTAACGTCCTTATATCTATAGAACCTTGTAACCTATGCTCTATTAACCAGTCATTCTGAGCAGTCTATACTTATGACCTAATATCACATAAACAACAATTCCAATTGCAAAACAATTTTACATTATTATATATAATACATAAAAGAACACTTTTCATGTTGAACATTTCTTCTAATTTTGTCTCTATCAGTCTGTACAATAAAAATACAGTAGCATTTTCTATAAAACCTAATTCCAGGTTAGTCATAGTTTTTACTCTATAACTCTTTCCTCACTTTGAATTTTACAAATTCCTCTTATATAAATCTATTTACAACTTTCATGTTTTATGAATCCTCAAATTCAGTCATTAAAATTTCAGAATATTAACCACAAGTTACTACCTTAAAACAGAATTTAGAAACTATATTAACCCTAACTCATTCTTTGCATTTTTAACTTAATTACCTCAATTATTTGCCAAATAAAACCTTATAACTCTTAAATATAATTAAAAATGATAAGTTTATAATCATTACCTTAATTCAAAATAATTTAATCTCACCTTCTTTTACTCCACCAAAAGCTTGAACACTATTTTTCTATCCCATTTTCTTCATAAAGTTTCTTCCTTCTTCATTTCTCTAGCTATTTTTGGTTGATTTCTATGGAAAAATTGGAAGACTATTTCTTTGGTAGTTTTCTCCCCTCCATTGGTTCGGCCACTTCCTTGCTAATAGCTATTTTTTTCTTTTCTTTTTCCATACACCAAAAGCCAACTTAAAAGAATGAAAGAAATGGAAAATTCTAGATTTTTGGCCAAATGTCAAATTCTTTTTGGATGGATGTTAAAAAATCTACAACAAAACTCTTCTTTCTTTAATGTATAGCTGGCCCACTCCTTGGCTTACTCTAGAATTTTTGTTTGATTCAATTAGTGGGTCCCACATCTTTGTTTAATTGTACTTTTAGCCCAAAATTTTCCTTATTTGCATTTTTTACTCTAAAACTTTCTGTAATTTATTATGTCTATTCTATTTAGATTCAACCTCAAGTGTGGGGAGCAAAATACCTTATTTTAAGTTGTTCTATCATTTAAAAATAGTTATGGGTCATTTCTGGATCCCAGACAGTGGATTTCCAAAATTACCTCCAATGTTGCCTTTATTTATAATTTTGCCATCACTCTTATTTTCAGTGTTCCAAAATATTTTTCAACTCTTTCTTTTCACCATAATTTCATATAAAATTAACTTATTTAATCCTCCCAAGTTTGGGTCGAAAATTCTTAAATTAGCCAGACTGCTATTTTCCCGACAGTGTTCTCGACGCCGATGATTTTTGAAAAAGTTTTGCATTTACTTCCTAACTGTGTCTCTAAAATTCTTTCCAATCATTTCAATGCTTTTAAACCATAAATTAGGAATTAAATCATACATATAAGATGGGCTTCCTAGGGTATTACATTCTACCCCCCTTTAATAAAATTCATCCTCGAATTTTCTCATCCAATACTGTAAACATCGATATATGTACCTCAAATAGTCTCAAATTATCATTGTAAATACTTTCTCTATATCACTTATCATCTTCCTTAGACTAATTGTAAAATTCCATAGTTTTCTTATCATCTGAACTATTTCATAATTCTCATATCATTTATTATCAGTATACGATCCATAATCCATAAACGTTTGATAATATAGTACTTAAATTTTTAATATACTATACCTTAATATTTTCAATCACCTTAGCAATATCATTGCATTAATCTTTTATTTATGTACTTTATCATTTTGACCATTAACTCTTTTTCCATGAGCATATTTCCTAAATTTCAATAATTAATAGCTTAATATTTATTTACTTATGTTTGAACTTCAATAATCAGGTAATTATACCATTATATACACTCTTATTATTCTCTAAGTACTATAACTTTAAATTTTTAACTATCTTTTCACGGTAGTTACATTTCCTAAGTTCACAATATATTACTCATTGTATTTAATCACTATAACACTAATCTTGTCAATAATCTTTCAATAACACTAAACTATACCTCAATAATTTCATATTTTCACTTTTCATATTCAATCATCGTTTACCTTGCATATGTGTCATCCACATCACATGTACTCCACTGTTCACAATTTTTCATATTTTCATTCAATTGTTCTACTCATTAGTCTTATTACATATACTCAATTATTAATCAATAACTATATGTCTTAAACTGCAATAATCAATAACTTAATATTAATTTACTTAGGTTTGAACCTCAATAATCAGTTATGTATACCATTATAGGAACTATTAGTATATCATTTATTTCACATTTTACTTAATTGCTATAACATGTATCTATTCTTTCATTACAATCATATTCTTAACTTTTCACTATTTTATGCCTCAATAGCTTCCATATTCTCTATTATTTGGAATCATCGATATCGATACCTCAAGTAATCTTCAAACTACTTTGCATCATAATTTCTCTATATCTCTTATTAATATTCTTAGTTTGATATCTATTTCTGTAGTTACCATATCATTTGCTAATATTTTATTTCCATAATCCTTATATCCCTAGTAACTGATTAATTTACTTATACTATACTTCATGAATTTTAATCTCCTTTCAACATTATCATATTAATTTTTTATTTCTCTAAATCATTTCTTAGTTACTAATTTAGTTATTATAATCGTATTTCCTAAGTAATTCAACATTAACTCATCATATATTGATTCAATCAGTACAATAATCTATTTTAGTCGTTTTCAATTCTTATTTACTTTCAATTTACTACCACTTTTATCAATTCTCAATAAGCACTTCTTTCTATATTACATAATATATATACATTAAGTAGAGGAAGAAGTTCATAACAGATAAAGCTGATAACTATATTAACAGATAACTTCAAATGAAGAGACGGAAATCGTATGCTCCATGATATACTTATTAACACATTCATACTTATGACACATATTCTAAACCTTTAGCTCTGATACCACCTCTGTCACGACCCAATTTTGGGGCGACGGTCCCAGGGCACGAGTAAACTTAAGGTCACTGAAAAACCATAGAACCCATTAAACAATCCATTCATTAATCATTCAATTAATATTAATTCATTAATCAATACTTATATTAAAGAAAATTCCTTAAATTTCTAAGTTACTAGGTTTTTCTGTGTAAAATTCTTTGTTTGCAGCCTGTGTTTCATTACTCATATCTCTCTCTAACTTATCCAATTGCTTCAATTCTTGTTCCTAATTAAACTTAACATATACGGTTCTAACATATCCAAAATTAACAATAAAATCATTAATACACAATTTATGATATTAATTTAAACTTAGGCCTATAACCAGCCCTGCTACCCTGCATTCTGCCTGCAATCCTATTCTCGCAGATTCCTTTCTTTTGCTAATAACTCAGACAATACTTAACCAATTACTTTAATTATTTTTCGTATTGAAAAAGACACATAAAAATTATAACATATTCAAATTTTAGAATTTTTGGATTACTGAATAATTATTAGTGAATTTCCAAAATTAAACTACTGCCTTGAAATCTCTATCCAGACATACCCTGTTTCCATGTCTATAATTAATTTTGTACTTGTCCAATTATAAAACCATTTTACATTCATTTATATCACACATAAATGATCATCTTTAATGTTTAACACTTTATCTAATTCAGAATTTAATGTCCCCATATCTATAGAATCCTATAACCTATGTTTTGTTAACTAGTCATTCCGAGCAACATACACTTATGACCAAATATCTCATAAAAAACAATTCCAATTGCAAAAAAATTTTATAGTATTATATATAAGATATAAATTAACACTTTTCATGTTGAACATTTATTCTAATTCTGTCTCTATCAGTCTGTACAATAAAAACACAGTAGCATTTTCTAGAAAACCTAATTTCAAGCCAGTCATAGTTTTTACTCAATAACTCTTTCCTTACTTTGAATTTTACAAATTTCTCTTACATATATATAATTAACATATTTATATACAAATTTTATGTTTTAAGAATCCTCAAATTCAGTCATTAAAATTTTGGAATATCAACAATAAATTACTACCTTAAAACAAAATTTAGAAACTATATTAACCCTAGCTCATTCTTTGCATTTTTAACTTAATTACCTCAATTATTTGCCAAATAAAACCTCAGAAATCTTAAATACAATTAAAAATGATAAGTTTAGATTCATTACCTCAAATCAAAATAATTGAATCCCACCTCCTTTTGCTCCACCAAAAGCTTGAACACTATTTTTCTATCCCATTTTCTTCATAAAGTTTCTTCCTTCTTCATTTCTCTAGCTATTTTTGGTTGATTTCTATGGAAAAATTGGAAGACTATTTCTTTGGTAGTTTTCTCTCCTCCATTGGTTCTGCCACTTCCTTGCTAATAGCTATTTTTTTCTTTTCTTTTTCCATACACCAAAAGCCAATTTAAAAGAATGAAAGAAATGGAAAATTCTAGATTTTTGGCCAAATGTCAATTCTTTTTGGATGGATATTAAAAAATCTACAACAAAACTCTTCTTTATTTAATATATGGCAGGCCCACTCCTTGGCTTATTCTAGAATTTTGGTTTGATTCACTTGGTGGGTCCCACATCTTTATTTAATTGCACTTTTGGCCCAAAATTTTCCTTTTTTGCATTTTTGACCCCAAAACTTTCTGTAATTTATTCTGTCTATTCTATTTAGATTCAACCTCAAGTGTGCGAGTGAAATACCTTATTTTAAGTTGTTCTATTATTTAAAAATAGTTATGGGTCATTTCTGTATCCCAGATAGTGGATTTTCAAAATTGCCCCCAAAGTTGCCTTTATTTATAATTTTGCCATTACTCTTATTTTCAGTGTTCCAAAATATTTTTTAACTCTTTCTTTTCACCATAATTTCACATAAAGTTAACTTATTTAATTCCCCCATGTTTGGATCAGAAATTTTTAAATTAGTCGGACTGCTATTTTCCTGGCAGTATTCTCGACACTGATGATTTTCGGAAAAGTTTTGCATTTGCTTCCTAACTGTGTCTCTAAAATTCTTTCCAATCATTTTAATGCTTTTAAACCATAAACTGGGAATTAAATCATGCATATAAGATGGGCTTCCTAGCGTATTACAGGAATCTTATGGGCTGCTATGCTTGGATCGATATTTGTCATGTCTTCAGGTTGCCAGGCAAAACAATTTAAACAATCTTGACTAAAGAAGCCTTATCATGATGATGATGCAATGAATGTGAATTTCAATTTATCATTTGTGCCTAGATTTATTGATTCTTTATTTTGTTCTTTTATTTCATTTATTTTTCTTTTGATGTCTCTTTTAAATTGGATTCAGGGAGAGGGAAAAAAGACTCAAGGATATAAGAGGAAAATTGGACTCTTTCATTTCAAACAAAAGTTCTGTCCTCACATATTACATCAAAATTAAAAGGACCAGGGAGATCCCTTACAAACTCTATAGAGAAAAAAGAAGAAATAGACTCAACAGACTCTGACTCTAACTTGGACTTAGACTCTGATTTGAATTCAATCTCAAACATGTCAGATTAACTGGGCTTGAATTCCTCCATAAACTATGCCAATTTGGGCTTTGGTTGGTTAATGAGGTGGGGTTTATTTCCACTTACTTTCCTCCTAATCTGAATCTTTAGACCTGAAGGGATTGATAACGATTCAAAGGTAAAAAGGGGCATCAGATATTAGACTAAGGGGAAGGATATCTCCAATGTCAATGAGATCTTATAAACGAAGCTCAAAGACATACCCAAATCAGTGAAGGACCTCATTTCAAGTCTTATAGGAGGATGATTGGAAATAGCAGCAACTTCCCTGCCTTTCTGATTGGAGGGAGTATTGTGGCCATAGTAGGGTTTTTTTTTTTATATAACTTGAACTAAATTATTTCTCTTTGATTTGCCCTGCTTTGGATCAAATCCTCTATCTTCGAAGCAGTTACAATAAGAGCTTTGAAATTTGGCAAGTACTGGGTTTGTAGATAAGTCTGATAACTTGGGAGGAGATTCTTGATAATTATATCAATTTGCTCTTGCTCAGTGGGCCTATTCATCATTTGGGTTGCTTTATCCCTCCATCTTGTGAGGAAAATGGAGAAAGAGTCCCTTTGTTGTTGTTTGGTGGTCTCTAAATCCCTTCTGGTGATGTCCACCTTGATATTATAATGATATTGCTTGACAAAGGCATTGCAAATATTATCCCAAGTTTTAAAATTGGTGTCCAAGTCAACAAACCATCTCATTGTAACACCTGTGAGCGACTGCTGGAACAATTGAGCAAGGAGCTCATTGTCCACCCCTAATGGGTTTATGGCACCCACATACATCTTCAAATGGGTCTTTGGGCAAGTGGTTCCATCAAATTTGTTCATGTTAGACATCTTGAATTTTGGAAGAACCCTAGCATTCGAAAAAAGAGTAAGAGCATCAACATCAATGAGATCCTCATGCTTCTTGATGTTCTTGAGAAGCCTTTCCATTGCTTCAAATTTTTCCATTAACTTCTTAGTTTCAATTGGGTTGGAGCTTTCTCCTCCGTGAAAAATATTCCGGGAGGAGGATGGAGATGTTCAACCATTCAGATTGATAGCTGGGGGAGTGACAACTTCTGAAGCTTTCCCACTATTTGTTAGATCAATAACAGGATTAGGTGGAAGGGATGAGGATGCATTAGGAGTATCGACTTGATGAGTACTTGATCCTTAACCCATCATTGTTTTCACCTCAGTGAGGATGGATTGGCGCTGTCTATCAAGGGCATGGTCTAAAGCAACACGAAAATTATCTTCTTGCTTCTTGAGTAAGGTGGCTAAAAGTGTTTCCATGGCGTCCATGTCAGGTGTTGTACTTTCCATTTATACCTTTTAAAGATAAGGAAAAGGAGCAGTGTATAGAAGAGAAAACCTAACTCTGTTCTAGGTTTTTAGGGGAAAGGAAAACCTAACTCTGTTTTAGGTTTTATAGGGAAAAGTTATGCATTACAAATTTCAAGGAAATTGATTCCTAAAGTAATGGTGGGCCAAAGTTATTTGGATTTTAGGATTTTGGAGAGGTAATGGTGCCAACTAGGTTTGGGCTTTAGTGAGATAATGTTGCCAAATAGATTTAGGCTTTGGAGAGATCTTGGTGCCAACTGGTTTGGGGTTTGAGAGATCTTGGTGCCAACTAAATTTGGACTTTGGAGAGATCTAGGTGCCAACTGGATTTGGGCTTTCAGAGATCTTGGTGCCAACTGGGTTTGGGCTTCAGAGAGATCTTGGTGCTAACTGGGTTTTGGGCTTTGAAGAGATAATGTTGCCAACTGGTTTTGGGCTTTGGAGAGATAATGGTGCCAACTGGGTTTAGGCTTTAGAGAGATAATGGTGCCAACTGAGTTTGGGCTTTGGAGAGATAATGTTGCCAAATGGTTTTGGGCTTAGAGAGATCTTGGTGCCAACTAGATTTGGGCTTTGGAGGGATCATGATGCCAACTGGATTTGGGCTTTGGAGGGACCATGATGCCAACTGAGTTTGGGCTTTAGAGAGATCTTGGAGCCAATTGGATTTGGGCTTTGGAGAGATCTTTGTGCCAAATGGGTTTTGGGCTTTGGAGAGACAATGGTGCCAACTGGGTTTAGGCTTGGAAACTCTTTGTGACAAATGGATTTGGGCTTTGGAGAGATTTTGGTGCCAACTGAGTTTAGGCTTTAGGTAATAGTGATAGTGTTTGAGGATACTAGGTCTTGGTTCCATTTAGGTTAGAGGTGTTTGAGGCTGATGGGTCTTGGGTCCATTTGAGTGAGTGGTGTTTGAGGCTAATGGGACTTGGGTCCAATTTGTTTGAGGCTAATGGGCATTGGGTCCAATTGGGTTCACTCTCAACTGGCTCAAGGCACAACCTAAACTCATTAAAAAATGGAATGCATGCTTTATAAATCATGCTTTATAAATCATGAATGCATGGTTATGCATGTGTATGAAGAAAATTGGTTCATGATGATAACTTAACATTATCATAGTTTATGGGCCCTAAGGTCCAAGGCCTAATGTTCACTACATGAAGGCTAGGTGGTTTGGTTTAAAGGGTACCCATCACACTTGAGCAGTGATATACCTAACCACATGTGAAACAATGAGTTTCGCATAGGTCCAACAGTACGATTGCTCATTACACCTAAAAAAGGATTTGAAGATTCGTCACCGGGTGGATGCTTTTGCTATCTCCCAACATATTCAAAGAGAGTTGTCAGATCAATGTTACTCGCTATCTAAAGGTTTGAATTTCGTAACTGGTGATTTAGTGATGCATGAAAATTACAGTTAAACTAAAAGCCAAGTAAAAAGTCAATTTTGAAAATATTTTTAACCAATTGATAGGCCTCTTTAACTTTTGAAAAGTTTGTCCCCAGTGGAGTCGCCAGCTGTGAGGCCTCGCCGGAGCATCCCTAGCATCCGGGGTCGGATCGGGAATGCTCTCATTTTTTGGACGATTTCTCACAAAGGAGGCAACCTTAGCACCTTTTGAAAATGATTTGATGTTTTGAAGTTGCCACCTTAAGTTATTTTTATTGGAAAAATTTAAGGTAAAAACCCATTTTCATTCCAATTTTATCCCAAAGGAAAATAAGTGCAGTAGTCTTTGAAACCAAAGAGGATTCGGGGACTAGGTTTTTGGTTGAACTTAACTTCTAATTTTAACCTTGATTTTAAAGCATTTTCATGAGCAATTTAAAGAATGAGATATAAATATGCATGAGCAAGTAAGTGAATGGACGAAAATGATAAAATAAAGTAGTAAAGCAGTTAAGAGAGCGGTAATTTAAATTATTACAATTCAAAGATCTCAAACTAGGGGATATCAACTCTAGACCTTATGGGTTTTAGGTTGATCACACATTCCCCGAATAATACATTCAATAAAACAGTTAATTAATAGAAAAGAGATCGTTTTGACCTTTTTGGATTTGAAGTCCTTACAAAGCTTGCCTGTATATCCCGTTGAATGGGAATCAAAACCCATGCAGTTCTTCCTTATTGCGAATGAGGGTTGATTTATGCCCAATTTATCATGTTTTGATTCTTTATTTTGATGCTCTTTCAAAGTAAAGAAGTTGAGTTAGGAGACGATACCTTCTCCCTTGCTTTTTTAGGAGGAGGTCAGATTGCTCACCCGGATCTGAGCTCCACTTTGGATTGATTGAAGCCTAAAAAGATGGTCAGGTTGTCTTTTATCTGGTTTTTTAAGGGAGGCGGCAGTCAGATTGTTGCCCGGATCGGAGCTCCACTTAGGATCGGTTGATGCCTGGGAAGACAATCGGATTGCCTTTTATCTGATAATTCAAAACAAGCAAATCAATAGAGTGATTTTGTTTTAAAAACAATTTTGAGGCTCCACAGGCCCCAGATTAGGTCCTTCTTTAGCTCAAAGAGAACAAAAGAAATTAGGCTCCATACGCCCTAAATGATTATTCTTTAAACTCACAGAGAGTTAAAGAAATAAGAAGAAATAGGTATATGAGGGAGAATAGATGAAATCTAAGAAGGAAAATTCAACTTCAAGAGATTTCGTGACCCTGAATATGAAGGAGGGGGTCAAGTATTTATAGGCAAGCTGGTGCCACCGGAGGGTGGGCGCAGCTCAAGAAGTAGGGCGGCACTGCTCCTTAAGGAGGGCAGCAGCACAAAAGGTGGCCAGCGGTCCTGCCGGAGGGGGCAGCGACACCGCCTCCTAAAGAGGGCAGCAACGCCTTCCCTCGAGGGTGTCGGCCGAGGTCCAGACCTGGGTTTGATGGTTTCTGAGTTTGTCGGTGCGCGGGCTTGGTTCCAGTTTGTGTTGGTCGGCTTGGCACGAGTCCGAGAGGTGCAAAAAATGAGTGTTCACAGGAGGAGTGTAATACCCCATAAATTCCTAACTCACATGCATGATTTAATTCTCAGTTTATAGTTCATTGGTCTTGAAATGATGGGAAATAATTTTAGAGACACAATTAGAAAGCGAACTTGTTACTTTTTCGGAAGTGGCGGTGTCGAGAACACTACCGAGAAGTTAACAATCCGGTCAACAAAAGAATTTCTGAAGTTGACCTAGGGGTAAAAGATCACCATAATGCATGTGTAATTTTGGTAAAAAGAAAGAAGTGAAAATCATTTAGGAACACTGAAAAAGTAACCAATGGCAAAATTATAAATAAATGGAAGTTTAAGGTGAATAGTGAAAATGAGTCTGTCGGAGTTACAGAATGACTCTGAAACTATTTTTATAAATAAGTATAAATTAAAATAAGCCTATTGATCCCCTACTTTGAAATTCAATTCCTGACAGAGTTGACAGAATAAATTACAGAAGATTTTAGACCAAAATATAATATATAAAAGTTCGAGGATTAAGTTGTAATTTGCCAAATTGAATTTTCTATATATTTCACACTTAGGAAAAATTGTTTATCTTTCTTTTCTTTTCTCCATTAGTGTCAAACCATCTCTTCCTCTCCATTCTTCATTCCTTCATCATTTTCCATCAAATTACTTAAGAGAAATTTATAGAAAAGTTGAGTTTAATTGTTGTTCTATCATCTTCTTCCATTAGATTGCTTGGCAAGTTGAAGAAAATCAAGGATTTTGGAAGAGGGGAATTTGGCCATCACACTCATTCAAGGTAATCAATTTATTTGTTTGATTTAATGGTTTATCTAGATTTTATTTAGGTTGAATTTGATGGGTTTGTAGTTAGATTGCATCAATTGATTCTAATTAATAGCAATGCCTAAATTACCTAGCTAATTTGAAGTTATAAGAAAGGGTTTGATGAATTAGTGTTAGATTTTGTTAATTGATGTTAGAATATGTTAATTGGATGTGAATAGGTGATTAATTGATAGTTGGTTTGATGTAGAATTGAAGTTTTGACAAGGTTGCCTTATTTGGCTTTATTGGTGATTTTGGTTGGAAATCAAGTTTTCAAAGCTATTTGAAGCATTAGGTGAGTCTATTTTGCATCAAATAACATATCTATTGCATTGAAATTGAAATTGGAATCCATATGTGAAACCTCCATTTTGGCCGAATGCACCTTCACTATTCACCCTTTGATTTTGCTTGAATTTTGCCTTGAATTCCTATGCCATTTGATCCATTTTGATGTTGTTTACTTGCGTTTCTTTGATGCCTATGCCATTATTGACAATGTAGCTTGATATTAATTGAATTGAACAAGTCAATGTTTTACCTAAACCTAACCTATTGGCTTGCCATTGTATGTCCACCATGTGTTTGATGAAATGCCTAGTTCATTTGCCTTTGGCCTATTGTTTTGTATTCCATAGGCCTACCATTTGAATGCCATTGTCGCCAGTGACATTGGCATGCCAATTGGTCCGCCAATTTTCCTTGTCGAACCAACTTTTGTTCCATACCTTTTTTGTTTACCATAACCCTTATCCTTGATTGTATGTCATATATTGCAATGCCATTTGTTCAATTGCTATTTGATTTGAAAGATATTGAGCTTAATGCCATTGATGATACCATTATTGCATAATGGTGTCTATTGATATGATGTTCTCTTGTATTCACCTAAATGTGGTTTGACAGAGCTGCCGCTCCGACAAGGTAGTGGGTACATACAGTCGGCAATGTGCACATTGGTATTGATGCCCTAGCTGGGAAGGTTATTGGTCCCGGCCATAGGACCTGATCAGTCTTATGCCTACTTGATATGTGATCGACTGTGTGATTACATATAGTCTACCTATTTCAGGGCCCTATATCTGTCTTACCATATGATTCCATGACTTGATATGACCATTGATATTCCTATCGATTTCTAATACCGATTCTGTAAACCAACTTGATTGACACTGTTCTATTGATCCTATATATTATATATATATATCACTATTCTATCTCATTTGCTTTATGATGCGTATAGATTCACTAAGTATCTTATATACTCACCTTTTCATTATTTAACCATTTCAGGAGAGGAGTAGGTAGCAGAATCCCATCATCTATCATCCGAGGATTTCTGCTACAGTCATCTGATGTATATTTTCTGATATTTCTGTAGTATTATTTTGGATGTTCATAATCTAGCTGCTCCATGGGGTATGTATGGGTTAGCTAGGAAATGAACATGTATATATGATACTTGATGATATACGAGTTATATGATGATTATATGATATGATATATGGATTGTTACAGCCAATTACAGTAAATTACATAATGAATGACAGAATAACATAATGGATGATAACTAACTAAAATGGATAATATATTGTGGTTTATAGATTGTGCATGTGATACTGGGTTCTATGGGCGTCGGGCGCCATTGGCATCTCCCGTGCCCTAGGACCGTCGCGATCCATAAATGGGTCATGACAAAAGTGATATTAGAGCTCTAGGTTACAGATAGTGGAATTTAGGTTGCAAATAAATAGTACCTGAATTACAGAGGAATAGTGACTAAGTACAGAATAGGGTAGAATTAAGTATAACATGAAGCATAGGATTTCCTTTGATGTCTTTTGCTATTATCATCTGTTATATGTTATTATTCTGCGTTTCTGTCATTTTTTTATATTATTTCTGTTTTTCCTGACAGATTATAGAGATGTTTGACAATAGGGATAGAGATACCAGGGAGGCAGAGGTAGCCTCCAATGAGTCACTGGTTAGGGAGATTGTAGTATCAGAGTCCGTCTAGATCATGACGGACTATAGAGGATACAGAGAGGGGCGATGACCCCTGGAGAGTGAAGATGATGCGAGGTTTGATGGAGTTACAAAGAGAGATGGCTGAGATGAGGCGGGAGTGACAACAGGTACCACCACCACTAGCTCCAGCAGTAGTGCCTCCACCAGTGGTACCTGGGGCAGTTCCAGTGGCATCGGCTCCTATGTAGCCAGTTGGGGCTCCGAGGGAGCCTGCTGTATAGGGAGGTCGAAGAGTGATTGAGGAGGGAGGAGTATCGATGTTTAGCTTTCTGAAGCTAAACCTATCTGAGTTCAAGGGAGATAGAGGTACTGATCCTATAGATTTCTTGGAGGAGGTGGGGAAGGTAGTGAGGAGACTACCATATTCAGAATTGAGAGCAATTGAGCTGGTTAGGTTGTTACTAAATGGTAAGGTATGGACCTGGTTTTCTAAGAGGATGGAGCCCGTGCTTTATGGTGAGCACCCACCCACCTAGGTTGAGTTCCGACAAGGTTTGATTGATAAGTTCATTACAGAGGGGGTGAAGAACTGTAACTTGGTTAGATTAGAGCAGTTGGAGCAAGGGGACAGATCTGTGGAGGAGTATGCGGAGGAGTTTGTCAGGTTGAGTAAATATGCTACTCATATTGTATCTATAGAGGCTGATCTGATTAGTAGGTTTCGGAGGGGTCTTTATGCTGCATTACATAATGCATTCTTGGCTACTGAGTTTTCTTCCTTGACTACAGTGATTGACAAGGCTAGCCAGATGGAAGAGAAATACAAGACTGAGAGGGCTATGAGGGACCTGAAGAGGAAAGGGGGTCCAGGTTCACAGGTTAGAAAGGGGAAGAGCAGCTCCCAGCCTAGACAGACAGAGCCAGTGCCTTGATTTGAGTAGAGATCATAAGCTAGTAGTCAGAGGAGGAGAGTTCAGAGTAAGGGACCACCAGTGGTATGGTCTACACTTGCTTATTCACAGGGTTCCTCTAGACCAGCAGCACAAGTGCTTGGTGTGCCAGTTTGTGGATTTTATAGACGGAGGCACTGAGGGGAGTGCCGGTTACAATCAGGTGCTTGTTTGAAATGTGGACAGCATGGTCACTTCATTAGCAGATGTCCCCTATGGGGTGAGCAGCAGCAGCCATCTGTTACGATTTCTTAGCCAGTGGTACAGGCGAGTTAGAATATAGGTAGAGAGGCTACAGGCAGAGGTAGAGGCAGGGGAGGACAGGCTCTTAGTGGTAGTCAGGCTCCAGTTGGTAGAGGTCAGGGCAAAGTGTTTGCTGTCAACACCCAGGAGGCCCATAGATCAGACAATGTGGTTATAGGTACTGTTCTGATTCAGAATGAGATTACAGATGCCTTATTCGATTCGGATACTACTCATTCTTTTGTGTCACCACATTTTGCACATAAATTAAATAAGGAAAGGAGGTTGTTAGATGTACCTTTGATGATTGCTACTCCTATGGGTGATAGTGTGGATGTTGATTATAATTACCCTGACTGTGTGATTGAGATTGATGATAACATCTTGCGTGCTAATTTGATTACTTTGCCTATGTTAGAGCTAGATGTTATCTTAGGTATGGATTGGTTGATGAGGCACCGAGCGATTATTGACTATTATCGGAAGAGGGTTAGATTTCAGCCTGAGGGGTAGCCAGAATTTGAGTTTCAGGGTGACATTCGAGAGTTTCGAGTTAATCTGGTTTTTGCTATCCAGGCCAGGAGGATGATTGGGAAAGGTTGTTCAGCCTATTTGGCATACGTGATTGATGTACAAAGGTCTTATGTACAGTTGAATCAGATACCGGTGCTTCAAGAGTTTCCTAATGTATTTCCTAATGAGTTGTCAGGATTGCCCCCTGATAGGGAGATTGAGTTTGAGATTGGGGTGCATGCAGGCACTGTCCCTATATCTATTCCACTATACAAAATGGCTCTAGCAGAACTGAAGGAATTAAAGATACAGTTATAGGAGTTATTAGATAGAGGGTTTATCAGACCGAGTAGTTCTCCTTGGGGTGCACCGGTACTATTTGTGAGGAAGAAAGATGGCTCATTGAGGATGTGTATAGATTACAGACAGCTGAATAAAGTGACAGTGATGAACAAGTATCCATTGCCTCAGATAGATGACTTGTTTGATCAACTGCAAGGTGCTAGCCATTTTTCTAAGATTGATTTGAGGTTTAGATATCACCAGTTGAAGATTAAGAAGGGTGTTATACCTAAGATTGCTTTCAGGACCCGGTATGGGCATTATGAGTTTTTGTTGTTGCCATTCGTGTTGACCAATGTACCAGCTGCTTTTATGGATTTGATGAACAGGGTGTTCAGGTCATACTTGGATAAGTTTGTCATTGTATTCATTGATGACATACTTATCTATTCTAGGAGTGAGGAGGAGAATGTGGAGCATCTGAGGATTGTATTGCAGACACTTCGGGAGCATCAATTGTATGCTAAGTTATCTAAATGCCAGTTCTGGCTAACCAAAGTGTGTTTCCTTAGGCATATGATATGCAAGGATGGGATTAAGGTGGATCCTCAAAAGATAGAAGCGGTTGCTAATTGGCCTCAGCCTACCAGTGTTTTAGAGGTTCGCATTTTTCTGGGTATGGCTGGATATTATAGGAGGTTTGTGAAGGATTTCTCTCTTATTGCAACTCCATTAACTAGATTGATGAGGAAACAGGAGCGGTATGTATGGACTGATAAGTGTGATCGCAGCTTCCAGACTTTGAAGTATTGCCTTACCAGTGCTCCAGTGTTAGCATTACCAGTAGAGGGGGAGAAATTCATTGTGTATTGTGATGCCTCTCGGATTGGTCTGGGGTGTGTATTGATGTAGAATGATAGGGTAATTGCTTATGCTTCTCATCAGTTAAAGAAGCATGAAGCAAATTATCAGACACATGATCTGGAGATGGTAGCGGTGATCTTTGCATTGAAGATTTGGAGATATTACTTGTATGGATCAAAATGTGAGATATATATTGATCATAAGAGTCTACAGTATATATTTCAACAGAAAGATCTGAATCTTCGGCAGCGCAAATGGGTGGAGCTACTTAAGGATTATGACTGTGAGATCCTTTACTACCTGGGTAAGGCCAATGTAGTGGCTGATGCATTGAGCAGGAAATTGATGGGAAGTTTAGCTCATATTATGATTGGCAGGGGACCATTGATCAGAGAGATGAGGTAGTTGGCAGATTTGGGAGT
>CANXYC011353971.1:0-20045 GCA_948193065.1 Aleurites moluccanus
GGCAACTCAATCAACTCAGCAGACAAAGATCTACCACAGATTCTCATATCACTAATATCATACTTATGTTCAACTATAACTTTATCTCCCATAGGTGTGGCTATCTCTAAGGGTACACATAAAGATTTCCTACCCAATCCCAATTTCAATGCAAACATAGGGGATATAAAGGAATTAGTTGCACCCGAATCAAATAACACACAAGCCTCTATGCTATGGACAGAAATCATACCTACAACTGTCTCATGAGACCCCTGAGCCTGCTGCTGGGTCACTGCAAATACTCGACCCTGTCGGTAATAATTTACCAACGAAAATTCTAAAACGATCCGTAATATAATGACGACAACGCTGTTGGCAAATTGAATTGGTTCCATCGGTATATTAACTATAGTATTCCTAAACCTTCGGCAATAAATTCATTGTTGAACACGTTGGTCAAGAATTGCGTCGCCATTCCGTAGGTAAAATCGTCAGAAATATTTTTTTAAAGAATTTTTTTTATATTTTATATTTTATATTATATTGTATTTAAAATTAATTTATTTTTATAACTATATTTCTTATAAAAATATTTTAATAATTTTAATTCAGTAATTAATAATTTAATAATAAATAAAATTAAAAAATATGAAATGTTATAATAAATAAAATGAATTTACAATATGCCAATATGCAATAATATAAACAAAGTACGAATTTGTACAGAATATGAAAAAACCTAGCTAACTAAAGTCAAATGCATCATCAAAGTCGTCCTACTGGCCGAGCAGATAGTCAGTATCTATCCTGCAACATCGACGCTAGTCCTAGGAGTAGCCGGAGGAGCAGGAGCGGTTGGAACAAGAGGATGAGAATCAGGAGTAGCAGGCTAAACTGGAGAAGATGGAAGAGCTATCCCGGTGGTTGTCGCTACTATATGCATCCACTCCTCTAACTATTGCAAACGTGTTCTGTCACATTGCATTTGTTGGTCACGTTGTTTAGGTTCCTCTTGAAAGTGACTCTGAACCTCCTATACACGCTTTTGTATGTGCCGCTTGATCTCTTCATTAATACCCTTTATCGTAGGAGGTGGTGGGCAGAATAAGAAAAGCTAGTGCTTAGATCGTTGAATAAATGGGGGGCCTGAGAGCTAAGGCGGTACACCCGACCTCTCTTTAGGTCCCCCAATAGCCCTCAAATATAAATCCTGCTTGTCAATAGGAGTAGGCTCAGTCGATCTTGGACTATACTGAGATAACTGCACTCAAAGGTTAGTAATATCTTCTTGTATTTTAAGAAATAAAGTCATGTCAATTTATGTTATCACATTACAATTTGTAAATGCATTATACAATAATTTGCTGGTCGTGTCTCCTAGTATGAGTATGCACAAAAAGCTCAACGGAGTTGGGTTCAAATCCCAATCTCTCAGCCTATTAAAGCAAATTTATTATATTAGTATTACAAAATTTACGAGCAGATAATTAAAGAGTACTATCAATTTTATTATTCATTATCAATCATCTATTATGTTATGCAACTGATAATGATCCTCTTGTATGTCTGGAAGGACCGGATCCTAGACCTCCAATTTTTGTCATTCTGTTTTGACTACTTAGCTCAAAAAGCCATTGAAACTCAAGAGAAGCCCAATGGGTGTGCCAGTTCTCCCATCCTGCATTGGAAATTCATCGAGGCTTCTGTTTAGATTTCAACTCATGCAACATATCTTTGTAGCAAATAGCTGCCTTTTTTAAGAAGGCAGTGTTGACCAAGGCGTCGATTGCCTCATCCAACTGAGTGTGTTTCTGTTAAAAAAAAAATGAAGGGTATAAAAATATGTGCAAATTTACCAATCATATAAATACAAGTTCAACATTGTAAAAAATAGTGATATAATTATATGTTGACATGCATTCAAATACAAAATCAAATAACTTTTTCAGTAATTTAGATATGCAGATTCTATCAAAATTTCAGTAGAATCTCCTCTTTAATTTGAGTATTAACTAGTTGAAAAAAATAATTTGCACTTATATTATATCAACAAACATCAAACCAATCAAACAGATTACAACTCATTCAATTTGGCCCCATACAGTTAAATTGGAAAAAGCTTGATGCAATGCAATTCAATATGCACTAAATTGAAAAGAATTTGATGATATTTAATTTAGGATGCCCTAAATTGGAAAGAGTTTGATGTAATGCAATTTAGAATACCCTAAATTAAAAAGAGTTTGATGATATACAATTTAGGATGCCCTAAATTGAAAGGAATTCTAATGAAATGCAATTTAGGATGTCCTAAATTGAAAGGATTTAGATGAGGTAGGGTCGGTTTCCACTTGAAATCTTATGGGCTTTTAGTTTCATAATGAAGCAAATGGTGAAATTGAGGCATATCAACTTAGCCTCAAAAGTTATTGGGAGTATGGTTATGGCATTCAGGACGATCGAATTGGTCATTGGTACCTTTTAAGTAAAACTAAGAAAATGGTTAATATATGGAAAAGGAAACCTAACTCTATTCTAGGTTTATTGTAAAAATACATGGAAACCTAACGCTGTTTAGGTTGGCTATAGGAAAAAGGAACCTAAATCTATTATAGGTTTCAAGGTACAAAGAGGTGATGAAAGTATGGATTGGTATGAAAATCCTGGAAAAAGATTTCCTAAAGTATTTGGGGCTAAAAAGTATTTGGGCTTTGGGTTTTATTTTAAAACTGAATGGTTTTAGGCTAAAAGACTTTGGGTGTCGAATGATTTTAGGACTTGAGAGAGATATCAGTGCAAATAAGTTTGGGATTTCAAGAGATAATGTACCAAATGCTTTGGGCTTGAAGAGATTTTTAGTGCCAAATGGATTTGGGCCTGATGGTTTATGGTGATTAAAGGATGTTTTGGTTGATGGGCCTTGGTCCATTTGAGTGAAAATTGAAAGATTTGAGATTTGGCCATCTATGATTTGGCTTTAGAGAGATAGTGAGGCCAAACTATTTTGGGCTTTAGATTTGAAAGTGTTTAGGACTTTGCTTTCAGGGCCATATTTGTTTTAAGCT
Organism: Aleurites moluccanus; assembly: GCA_948193065.1. NCBI lineage: Eukaryota > Viridiplantae > Streptophyta > Magnoliopsida > Malpighiales > Euphorbiaceae > Aleurites > Aleurites moluccanus. Next base: position 3,048 of record CANXYC011353971.1, read on the forward strand.
TTAGAAGGATTTTGGGGCCATATCTGTTTAGGCTCGTGATTCAAACCTATCTCTGTTTACGGCTTATGGTTCAAGTCCATCTTTAGTTAGGGCTTATGGTTCAAGTTCATCTTTGTTTAGGGCTTATAGTTTAGGTCCATCTATGTTTAGGGCTTATGGTTCATATCCATCTCTGTTTAGGACTTATGGTTTAGGTCCATCTCTATTTAGGGCTTATGGTTCAGCTTCATTTCTATTTATGGCTTACGGTTCAGGTCCATCTTTGTTTAAGGCTTATGGTTCAGGTCTATCTCTGTTTAGGGCTTATGATTCAGGTCCATCTCCATTTAGGGCTTATGGTTCAAGTCCATCTCTATTTAGGGCTTATAGTTCGAGCCCATCTTTGTTTTGGGCTTATGGTTCAAGTCTATTTTTGTTTAGGGCTTATGATTTAGGACTAAAAGTTTCTAAGCCCTAGAGTAAGGGTAAAAGTATTTTAGACTTAAGGTTTCTAAGTCCTAAGATAATGGTTGAAAGGTCCTATACTATTGATATAAATGTCTACAGCTTAGGCTAACTCTCATCTCATTCAAGATAGAACCTAAACTTATTAGGATAGAATGCATGTTTTGTGCATTACGAATGCATGGATTGCATGGATAAAAAGTGGTTCATGATTATGCAATCATATCAAAGTTTTATTCATTAGAGTACATATAACCTAATGTCCAAGTTCTAGGTCCATTATATGAAAGGGTAAAGGTGGCTTTGATAGCCGTCATACTAGGGCAGTGATATACATAACCACATGTTAAACGAGGAGCTTTGAATGGGCCCAACAGTACGAACTACTTGTTATACCTTTAAAAGGATCAAAAGATTTATAGCATAGTGGATGCTTTTGCTATCGGCGAATAAATCCAAGGAGGTTACCCATTCCATTCTACAATCGCTATCCATTGTTTTCCTAAAAACTAAGTTTGAAGACAAAAAGTCTATGCAAGTGATGTATGAAAAAGTTAAACTTATATTAAAAAGCTAAATATTTAAGATAAATCAATTAGTAATACTCTTATTACTTCTTTGAAAAAGAAGGTGGTCTCCAGTGGAGTAGTTAACTGTGAGGTCTTGCCCGAGCACCTGTCTGGTCTGCTAGAAATTAAAATATTCATTTGGGTCTGATCTCACGATTGAAGCGGCTGTCACCTTTATTTGGCAAATTATCTTTTTAATTTTTTTGAAAATTATTTTGGGAGTCGCTACCTTAATTTATTTTTAATTGAAAAAATATAAGCGTAAAAACTCATAATTTGACTCCAATTTATTTATTTATCCCAAAGAAAGTAAACTAGTCTTTTGAAACCAAAGAGAATTTTGGGACTAGATTTTCAATTTATTTTTAAAATATTTATTTGGCTAATTAATATAAAAATAATTTTAGTAAAAATAATTTCATGAACAATTAAATAATAGAATGACAAAATAAATGAATGATTATTATGAAATAATAAATTCAAGCGTAAATTAAAAGAAACTATTGTATAAATTTAAAGTAATTGAAAAAAAAATTATAATAAAAACAAAAGATAAGGAATACTTTCTCTAGCCCTTATGAGATTTTAGGAAAGAAACACATTGTCTAAAATAAAGGTGATAGAAAGAGAAAGTTATTTATTTTAATTTTAATTTACCACTTGAACCAAACGTGCTTATGTATACCTTCGAATGGAATAAAAAATGATTAATTATGATTTTTCTCCCGTAAAATGATCTAATACACTAACTATCTTCTAACATTTCAAAAATATATTAATTTTCCCTGATAAATGTCACCATATACAATTAGACCATTCAGTTTAATTTTGTTATTAGTCAATTCTAAAATGGTCAATAAGGGCAGTAAAAAGATAGAAATGTCATTGTCCTTTATTTTTAACTAATTACATTCTTTTTCTGCTTTTAAATTTTTTAGGGTTAAAAAATATGTTTTTTGACAACTTTAAAAATAAAATAAATAAAAATATTTTTTATTTTATTTTTTAAAAAATAAAAAATTTGAAAATAAAAAATAACAAATAAAAAATAATTTTTTTTTTACTTTTTATTTTCAAATTTGTTAAAATATGAAAATAAATTTTTGATTTGTATTAAAAAATTTAAGAAGAAATAATTTAATTTCTTCTTAAATTATTTTTTTTAAATAAAAAATAAAAATAAAAATAAAATAAAAATAAATTTTAAAAAATTTTTTGTTTATTTTTTATTTTCAAATTTGTCAAAAAATATGAAAATAAATTTTTTAACCCTAAAAAATATTTTTTAAAACCAAAAATAGAATGTAATTAATTAAAAATAAATGGAAAGGGTATTTCTGTTTTTTTACAGCCCTTGTTGATCATTTTTGGATTGACTAATAGCAAAATTAGACGGAAGGATGTATTAGTATAACGATACATTCATCAATAGAGAGTTAATATATTTTTGAAAGGTTAGGGGGACTTAGTGTATTGGGTCATTCTATAGGGGATAAATAGTAATTAATCCAATAAAAAATCACAGACTTCTTCTTTTTCACAAAGGAGTTGGTCTGATTTTAAGTCTTATTTATCATGTTATATATATATATATATATTATAAGAAGAAGGAAATGAGGAAAACAATAATTAAAAAGAAGTGTTAGATGTTTTACCTTATGTTCTTCTCGAAACCAAAAGGGGGATTATAGTATTTTGTCAGATCGAAAGTCCACTCCCACAATGCAAAGATTTTTTAAATTAAATAAGTCTTAAAATTCTCAAATTAAATCCCAAATTGATTTGAAGAGAAACTAACTTAATCATCTCACAAAAAAAAAATATAAAGCGATATAAAACAAATAAATAAATAAAAGAAAATTAAAGACGTAATTTGAAGTCTAACGAGACTAAATTAGGCGAACTAAAATTAAGGAGAAATTAACCTTAGGAAGCTTGTAGGGAGAAAATAAGAGAGAAAATTAGAATGTTCAGAGAACAACTATCAATTAACAATCAGGAGAGTTAGAATGAAGAATGTGAGGCTCTATTTATAGGCCAAGGAGTAGAGGAATGAGCTACAAATTTTCAATATGAAATTGGAGCTCAACAAGAGGAAAAAATACAGATCGGAACTAGACTTCTGCAAGCTACCTTTTACGATTCCATAGGCTCACTTGCGGCAACCACAAAGGCCTTTGCAGAATAGCAATCGCAGGCATTTTGACACTTTTCTGCCATTTTTTTTTTAATTTTTAGTCTGTTTTAGGTTCTGGTTTCACTCGTTCTTGATTTCAAAAGTCCTGAGGGCTTTTCAAAGGTTTGTAAAAGTTTGAATGATCAACAAAATGCTTAACTCTTATTCCAAAATCTATACAAGTCCGGTCATGTCCTCAGGATGCAAAAATCACGTGTTTACATCATATAAATTATGGCGGTTTTCATATAATATTTTAGGAAATATATCACATTTATCTATTAATTGTATTTTTTAAATACTAGTAATAATTTTTTTTAGGAAATATATCACATTTATCTATTAATTGTATTTTTTAAATACTAGTAATAATTTTTTTTTACTTTAATTAGATATTATTTGAGTTAATTTTGTAAAATTTTTTGAAAGTTTAAATTATAGTATTTTAGTTGTTATTTTAAATTATTTTATTTGATATGTATTATTCTGTACTAAATTTTTGTAAGAAGAAGAAGAAAATAGAAAAAGTAAAATTATAAAAGATTGTGGAACGAAGCAATTGTATCATTGATTGGTCAATATGCTTTTTAGTCATTTCGATGATTCCAAACAAAAAAGTTAGAATAATAACATTCATTTATGGTAGGCCTTTCTAGGGTATTACATTCTATCCTCCTTCAAATAAATTCGTACTCAAATTTAAAATAAATACATGCCTCACTGATGGAATAAAAATGGATATTTGTCTTTCATCTCCTACTCGCTCTCCCGAGTGCACTCCTCCATCGTCTGGTTCCTCCAAAGCACTTTTACCATTGGAATCTCTTTGTTTCTCAGTTTCCTGACTTGTTACAATCTCCACTGGTAACTCCTCAAATGACAAGTCTTCATTAACCCCAATATCCTGTACCTCCAATACGTGCGATGGATCAGATACATACTTCCGCAACATAGAGATATGGAACACCGGATGAATATGGCTCAAATTTGGTGGAAGAGCCAATCTATAGGCCACATTACCAATCTTCTCGAGTATCTCAAATGGACCTACAAATCTTGGTGTCAGCTTCCCTTTCTTCCCAAATCTCATGACACATGTCACTGGTGAGATTTTAAGAAAGACATAGTCACCAACTGCAAAATGAATATCCTTCCGCTTTGGATCGGCATAACTCTTATGTCTGCCGAAAGCAGTCTTCATCCGTTCCTTGATAATAGGCATCTTTTCCATTGTTTCCTTTATCAATTATGGTCCCTCTAACTGCTTCTCCCTTGGTTCCACCCAACATACTGGAGATCTGCATTTCCTGCCATACAGTGCTTCATATAGAGCCATTCCGATAGAAGAATGGTAACTGTTGTTGTAAGAGAATTCAATCAGCGGCAGAAACTGATCTCAGTTATCTTTAAAATCCAGAATACATAACCAAAGCATATCCTCTAATGTTTGGATTGTCCTCTCTGACTGTCCATCAGTCTGTGGATGGAAAGCTGTACTAAACTGTAACTGGGTACCTATAGCCTCCTGAAACTTCTGCCAAAACCGAGAAGTAAATTGTGTACCTCTATCCGATATGATCATCAGTGGCACTCCATGAAGCCGCACAATCTTGTCCACATACAACTGTGCATACTGAGCTGCAGAGTAACTGGTCTTCACTTCTTAGAAATGAGCAGACTTCGTCAATCAATCTACAATAACCTATATGGAGTCATAATCCCATGTAGTCCTCTGTAAACCGACTACAAAATCCATAGTAATATGCTCCCATTTCCACTCTGGCAACTCAATCTCCTGAAGCAACCCAGACAGCTTCTGATGCTCAAACTTAACCTGCTGACAGACTAAGTACATAAAGACAAACTGAGCTACATCCCTCTTCATACCAGGCCACCAATACACATCTTTCAAATCATGGTACATCTTGGTAATCCCTGGATGTACACTATATGATGAATAGTGAGCCTCTCTCATAATCTGATCTAGTAACCCATCAATGTCGGGTACACATATCTGCTTCCCACACTTCAGTACATCACCCACTACTATAAACTCTAACATCTTCCAATTTTGAACATCACCCTTTAGCTTTAGTAGGTATGGATCCCTATCTTGTGCCACCTTAATATCATCAATCAGCAATTGCTTAACCCAAAATTGGGCTATCAGAGCCTGGTTATGATCATGGGATCCCAAATCTAACTCTACGCCCATATCAGCTAACTCCTTCATCTCACGGATCAATGGTCTCCTGAAAATTGAGATGTGATCTAAGCTGCCCATAGATTTCCAACTCAGTGCATCTGTTACTACATTAGCCTTGCCTGGATGGTAAAGGATCTCACAATCATAATCCTTTAGCAATTCAACCCATCTGCGCTGCCGGAGATTCAGATCCTTCTGCTGAAATATATACTGCAAACTCTTATGATTAGTATATATCTCACATTTAGACCCCTACAAATAATGCCTCAAGATCTTCAGTGCAAACACTACAGCTGCCATTTCTAAATCATAGGTCGGATAGTTCACCTCATGCTTCTTTAACTGGCGAGAAGCATAAGCAATCACTCTCCGATTCTACATCATAACACACCCCAATCTAACTCGGGAAGCATCACAGTATACTGTAAATTTCTCATCCTCTGATGGCAATGCTAACACTAGAGCACTCGTGAGGCAAGACTTCAAAGTCTGAAAACTATTATCACATTCTTTAGTCCACAAATATCTCTCATGTTTCTGAGTCAACTTAGTCAACGAAGCAGCAATTCTAGAAAAATCCTTCACAAATCGCCTGTAGTATCCTGCCATACCAAGGAAACTACGGATCTCAGAAACACTGGTAGGCCGAGGCCAATTTGCTACTACTATGATCTTCTGAGGGTCTACCTTAATACCATCCTTACAAACCACATGACCAAAGAAACACACTTCAGTCAGCCAAAACTGACATTTAAACAATTTAGCGTATAGCTGATGCTCTCGAAGTGTCTGCAGTACTATCCTCAGATGCTCAGAGTACTCCTCCTCACTCTTGGAGTAGATAAGAATGTCATCAATAAACACTATGACAAACTTATCCAAGAATGGCTTAAATACTCTGTTCATCATATCCATAAATGCAGCCGGTGCATTAGTTAACCTGAATGGCAACACCAGAAACTCATAATATCCATATCGGGTTCTGAAGGCAGTCTTGAGTACATCACCCTTCTTGATTCTCATCTGCTGATACCCAGATCTCAAGTCAATCTTAGAGAAATGACTGGCTCCCTGCAACTGATCAAATAGATCATCTATTTGAGGCGACTCATATTTATTCTTCATTATCACCTTATTCAGCTGTCTGTAATTAATGCACATCCTCAGAGAGCCATTCTTCTTTTTCACAAACAACACCTAAGCACCCCACAGAGAACTTCTCGGTCTAATAAATCCTCTATCTAATAACTCCTGCAACTGCACCTTTAACTCTTTCAATTCTATTGGTGCCACTCTGTATGAGGGAATAGATATCGGATCGGTGCCTGAATACACCTCAATCTCAAACTTTATCTCCCTATCTGAGGGTAATCCTGGAAATTCATCAAGGAAGACATCAGAAAACTCTTGGACTACTGGTATCTGATCAATCTCTACAGAAGTCTTCTATACATCTATCACATGAGTCAGGTATGTTGAACAACCTTTCCCTATCATCCTTCCAAACTGAATAGCAAAAATAAGACTGACTCTAAATTCACGTCTGTCACCCAGAAATTCAAACTCGGGTTGCCCCTCAGGCTAGAATTTAACCCTCTTCTCATAACAATCAATAACTGCACGATGCGTCGTTAGCCAATCCACACCAAGGATCACATCTAGCTCTAACACAGGCAGTTCAATCAAATTAGCATGCAAAATATTATCATCAATCTCAATCACATAATCAGGGTAATAATAATCCATTTCTATACTGTCCCTCATAGGTGTGACTATCTCTAGAGGCACACTCAATAATTGTCTCTCTTTATTCAACTTAGGTGCAAATTAAGGTGAAACAAACGAATGTATAGCACCAGAGTCAAACAAAACATCAGCAATCTCATTCTGTATCAAAATAGTACATGTACCCACATTATTAGATCTCTATGCCTCCTGAGTATTGACGGCAAAGATCACCCCTGACTGCTGCTCGATGCCTGTCCCCTGTCTCTGCCCCTACCAGGAGCCTCTCTAGCAATATTCTGACTCATCTGAACAGTAGGCTAAGACACTGTAGCAGATGGCTGTTGATCACCCCACAAAGGACATATGCTAATAAAATGACCATGCTGCCCATATTTCAAGCAAGCACCTATTTGTCATCGACACTCCTCTTCATGCCTTCTACCACAGAAACTACAGATAGGCACGTTGGGCATCTATGAAGCAAGTCTAGAAGAACCCTGAGAATAAGCTGGTGCTGACCGTACTAGAGGTCCCTTACTTTGTGTCCTCCTCCTCTGACTATCAGACGGAGGTCTCTGATCAAATTTGGGCACTGACTCACTCTGTCTAGGCTGGGAGCTGCTCTTCCCCATCCTACCCTGTGATCCAGGTCCTCCCTTCTTTTTTTGATCCCTCTTTGCTCTCTCTGACTTATATTTTTCTTCCATCTGATTAGCCTTGTCGATGATAGTAGTCAGGGATGTGAACTCTGTAGCAAGTAGAGCATTGTGAAGTGAAGCATGTGAACCTCTCCTGAACCTGCTAATCAAATCCGCCTCAGTAAGAGCAATCTATGTAGCATACCTACTCAATCTGATAAACTCCTATGCATACTCCTCCACTGATCTACTACCCTACTCGAGCTATATCAAATTCCTGGTCTTCACCCCTTCTGTCAAGAACTCATCAATCAGCCCCTGTCTAAACTCTGCCCAAGTAGGAGGATGATCACCATACAATCTGGGCTCCATCCGACTAGAAAACCAAGTCCAGGCTTTCCCCTTCAGCAATAGACCCACTAATTCAACTGCTCTGATATCTGAATAAGGTAGTCTCTTAACTACCTTCTCAACCTGCTCAAGAAAGTCAATTGGCTCTTCGCCTCTGTCACCTCTGAACTCTAACAGGTTTAGTTTCAGAAAGCTAAACATAGAAATTTCACCCTCATCTATAACTCAGCGGGCTCCTTGTACAACAAGCTCTCTAAGAACCATAACTAGTTGTACATGAGCTGGAGCAACAGGTACTACATCTGGTGCAACAGGGGGGCACTGCTGCTGGAGCTGGTAGTGGCGGCATATTCTATCATTCCCACCTCAACTTTACTAGTTCCTGACACAACTCCATCATCCCCCTCATCATCTCTAACCTCTAGGGGTCATCACTCCTCTCTATCTCCTCTGTAGTCCATCGGGATCTGGATGGTCCCTCTGAAACTGAAAACTCTTTGACTAGAGAATCATTAGAGGCTACCTCTGCCTTTCTGATATCCCTGTCTCTGTCGTCGAACATCTCTGTAAACTGTCAGAAAATAGAATACGTACTCAATATATTACAGAAACGCAGAATGCTTATGCATATATGACGAATACAACAAAAGATGAAACAAGAATTCCTATGCTCCATGGTTTACTTAACTCTACCCATACTGTACTTAATTACTATTCATCTGTAACCTATGCTCTGATACCATCTCTGTCACGTCCCGATTTTGAAACGCGACGGTCCTAAGATGCAGAAGATGCCAAAGGCGACCGGCACCCGTAGAACCCAGTATCACATGCAATCAACTATTACCATCAATTTATTATTCAGTTACTTAATTACTATTTATTCTGTCAATCTGTAATCTATCTGTAAATTATACTGCAATTGGCTGTAGCATTCATCATATCATATCATATCATTAATTAAACTCCAAAATAGCCCATACAAACATGTTCATAAGCTAACTATACCATATACAATCCATGGAACAGTTAAGATATGAACATACAAAATACAGTGTTTATAAGTAATTACACTACTACGAAATACTGTAGGAATCCACAAAGAGTCAAAAGCTGGGATTACTATCTCTTACTCTGTACTTGAAAATGGGAAATAATGAAAGGGTGAATATACAAGATAGTCAGTGAATCTAATATGCATCGACTATAAATATATGCTGAAATATCAATGAAGAATAAGCAGATAAGATAAATAGGTCATTCTGCTCAAGAAATAACAGAATACAGAATCAAGTACAAAAAAAGAATGTAAAGTCAATAATCATATCAATGGAAAGTATATCACATGGACAAGACAGATATAGGGCTATGAAACGCATATAATATGTGTCAAATACATATCAATAAACAAAAGACTGATAAGGTCTTATGGCTAGGACTGTTAACCCTTCCCAGCTAGGGTATAATTATACAATGTGCACATTGCTGACAGTATATACCCACTACCCTGTCGAAGCGGCAGCTCTGTCAAACCATATCAGAGACAATAGAAGTAAGAAACAAGTCAATAGATACCATTACACCAAGTATCAATAATTATTTATCAATCAATTCAAGTAGCAATAAAACCAATGGAATAACAATAGCAAGTAGATATATAATGATAATGAGTTTGGCAAACAACAATGGGATGGAACATAGATTGGTCATATATGAACATAAGGTAGGCACAATTGGGATGCCAATGTCACTGGCAATGATGGCATTCAAATGGTAGGCCTATGGATGAAAACAATGGTAGGCCTATGGATGAAAATAATGGTAGGCCTATGGATTTTGAACTAGACATTTTGACAAACACTTGGAGGACAACTTTGGATGGACAATTTGACAAGGTTTGAGTGCAACTCTAATATTGCCCCAATTATAAACAACAACACACAATATAGGCATTATAAACATAATAATAAACAACATTAAAAGGATCAAATTAGCTTAGGAAAACAAGACAAAATGAAGCAAAATCAAAGGCAATTTTGCCATAATAAGGTTCGGCCAACAAGGAACTTTTGGAAATGAATTCCAATTAACATTCTAATACCTTAGGCATGTTAAATGATGTATAAAAGACTCACCTCACACTTCAAATTGCTTTGGAAAATTGATTTTCCACCTAAAGCTTCAAAGGAGGCAAAATTGACAACTTTGGCAATCTTGATTTTTTACACCAAACCAATCACAAATAATTCATCTATTGGCCTCCAATTAACATAATCTAAGCTCAATAACATAAAATAACTCAAAATCACATACCTAGTTCATACAATTTAGGTTAGGGTTTGAAAAATTGGGGAAAAATGCTAAATGCATCAATTGATGCAATTAAACTCAAAACCCATTCTATTTGACATTTATAACATCTAAATCAAACAAATTAACTATTTACCTCAAATGGAGGGTTGGGCCGAAAATCCAATGATGTTTGTTCTTGAAATTCTTTGATTTTTCAAGCAAACTAAAGATGGAAAACAAGAAATCAAAGGTTGGATTTAAGTTTCTTTTGATTTTTCCTTAAGAAATTTGAAAGAAAAATGATGGGAAGAAGACGAGAATATTTCAGCCAAAAGGAGAAGAGAAGAAGAAGATGATGGAAAAATAGCTAAGTGTGGCTTATATACTAAGTCAAAATTAGCAAATTTCATTTTGGTCCTTAAACTTTTGCCTTATTTTCTTCTGTAATTTATTCTGACAATTTTGTTGGGATTTGGATTTCAAAGTGGGGATTCAAATAGCTTTTTTTTTTTGTTTATACTTTATTATAAAAATAGTTTCAGAGTCGTTCTGAAACTCAGACAGTCCAATTTCTACTATACCCCTAAAGTTTCATTTATTTACGGTTTTGCCATTACTTACTTTTTTAGTGTTCCTAAATATTTTCACCTCTTTCTTTTTACCATAATTACATATGCATATATATGATTCTTTACCCTTTGGTCTGAATCAGAAATTCATCTGTCGACCAGACTGCTATTTTTTCGACAGTGTTATTGACACCGACGTTTTTTTGAAAAGTATCTCATTTGCGTTCTAACTATGTCTCTAAAATTTTTAGTCATTTTGATTATTCCAAACCAAAAACTGAGAATAATAACATTCATTTATGGTAGGCCTTTCTAGGATATTATAGTTTATATATAACCCTAGCTGCGAAGGGTTAACTGTTCTAACCATAAGTACTTGATTAACCTTATGTATATTATATGAGATGATATGAGATTACATGTGTTCATGGCCTATTATTTGTCTTATCTACATGATATGAGTATTGTTGACCTATTCATTGATCCCAAATCTTTGATTCTGTTTTCTTTTTCTCATTATGTAATTCGATGTGCCACCATGTTGCTTATTAATTAATTACCTATTTATTGATGCTTACCTAACCTTTGCCAATAAATGATACATATTAGATTTACTGAGTATTATATACTCATTCCATTAGTTGTTTACTATTTTTCAGGTACATAATAGAAGGCAAAATCCAAACACTCTTTCTTCTGTGGATTTTTGCAGTTTTGTTTTGACAGTGTAATTTTTTTCAACACTGTATCTTATATAAATATTTTTAGTTGCTCCATGTTTGTATAAAACTGGATGTAGTTAGAATGAGTGTATGAATATTATATATTATATTGAGGTTAAACAAGTATATGGCATGTGTGAATGATGATTACAAATATGTGAATGTTAAATTACAGAATGACAGACTACAGGGTAATAGAATATGGAATGAATAATAAGTATATAATTGGATAGTAATAAGATAGTAAGAGATTCTACGGGTACCGGTCGTCTCTAGCATCTCCTGCATCCTAGGACCGTTATGTTTCGAAATCAAGACGTGACATTTCTAGCGGTCCTTTCCTCTCTCTCTCTCTCCCTATCTCTCTTGGTTGAATCTCCCGTTCACAACTTATTTCCTTTATTTCTTTCTTTATTCCATTCTTCATTTCATTTCTTTATTCTATTTTTGTTCCCTTCCTTTGTTTCATTTCTTTGTTATATATATATATATATATAAAGTTGTAGGACGAAAATTTGTTTTCCAAATCTTTCATTCTTTTTTTTTTAAAATATTATAATTTAAAAATCTAAAGAATATTCTATAAATATTCTTTTAAAAATAATTTAATACTCTATGAATAAATAATAAATTTTATCTAAATAATTATGTATACAAAATATAAATATAATAATTATGTAATAATAATAATAAAATCTTAATTTAAATATTAAAGTAATTAATTTAATAATTAATAAATAACTAATAATTTATAATTTATAATACAATAAAATAATACTAAAATTAATAATTAAAAGTCAAATCTTAAAAATCTAATTTTTTTTCTTTATCTAATTTTTCTTTACTTTATATGATAATAAAATATTATACAATTGAAAAAAATATTTTTATATTCATTAAATATTATTAAAATACTATTATCCCATGATTAAATAATATTTTAAAATTAATATAAAAATTTGGGTGTTACAATATCATATAGCAGAATTTAGACAAAAGGCTAGTATGACAACATAAAAAAGCCAAGAAATATGAAAGAAAGGTACAACTACATACACTCATCTTTGAGGAATATTATTGAAAGGACATTTGGGGTTTGGAAGGCAAGGTTTTTCATTCTAAAAAATTTTCATGTTAACTTAAGTATGGATACACAGTGTGAAATTATGGTTGTCCACAATTACATTAGGAAAAATGCAAAGACAATGCGTTCGCTCTCGTGGAGCAAGAAACATATATCCCTCTCACCAATGATGGAGCTAATGCACACTACTCAAATGCCACTTTCAATTCAAAAATAAATTTTGCTGGTTAATCGGCTGCAAGTGTGGCATATATGAATGCTATGAGGATCAACATTGCTGAATCATTATTTAACCGGAATTGACATTAAACTTACAAAATGCTCGGACATAAAGACAATGTTCATTTTTTTTGGTGGAAAGAAAGAGTTAGGACTTATTTGTTAATGGCATAAACATGCTATTGATACACAATTATTTTTTTGCCAGTATTTTTTTATGCCATGCATATTTTTTGAGTTGAATTAGACCTTTTTGGATGAAAAGTCCAATGTTTTTTTTTTGTTAATGGCATAAACATGATATTCAAACACAACTGTTTTTTTGTCATTATTTCTTTAGGCCATTAATCTTTTGGTATTGTTAATGCGTTGACATATGCATTCTTTTTTGTAAAGTCCACACTTTGTTCCATTATAATGGATGATGTTTTATTTAAAGGTAATTATTTATTTATTATATTATTATTTTGTTTATATTATTATCAATTAATTGATGGAAAATAAAACTAAATATGTACAAAGCATGAAGAAATTAATTTAAAACATAGTCATGTTATATCAAACATATATTCATCACAAATATGTATCATATCACAAAATATTTAAACCTAAATATATCAAAATATATCTTGGTCACAAAATGTTCATCACAAAATATAACTAAATAAAGCCTAATCACTAAATATAATATCCTCAATATTCATCGCAAAATAAAACATAATCAAATATTAAGACATAATATCTAAATAAAACATATTCATGTTTTTGACAAAATAAAACTAGATCAGCATATACTCCATCATTTGCTTTCACCTCTCATGTACTCCTCTAGTATCTTCTACCTTTCATCAGCCTTTTCTTTATAAGCAGCTAACATTCATTCCATGGACTCAATTTTTGCTTGAAGCTCCTCGATAGCAACCATCACTCTGCTCATATTTGGTGAATAGGAAGAGGACATCATCTTCAGCTTTCTTGGGGGCTAGGTAACTCCACATCATCCTTGTCTTCATTGGTGAAAACATAGTTGCCTTCATTGGTTCTTGACAATAACTCTATGTTGACTAGAGTTCGTAAATTTAAGAAGTCTTTGACTCTCTTGTCTAAACGAACCAAATTAGTATCATTTGGGTCAAATATATTATAATGAATAATAATTTTTGTGATAAAAGCACCACAAAACAATTTCCCATTTTTCTTCCTCCCAAGCACTTCTAGGTGAAGAGTTAGAAATCTCCCAGTTTCTACCTTGACTCCCTTGGTCATACACTATAGAAAAAATAGATCTTGCCTTTATACAATCGAGTGACTGTCACATCTACAACTCACACTGTAAGTAATAAATCAGCGCATAATCCTCAAAGCATTGTCAACAATCAGAGTCAATTTTGAACATATTGGATCATATTTATCATTTGATTTAGTTATTTCATACCAAAAATCTTTATCATCAAAAGTTGGGTTAATTGCAATTTCTCCCTTGTAGATTGACCCATTACACTAAGTTCCTCCTGACCTTTCAAAAATACACTAACTCCCCCTTGACGAATGTCATAATATACTACGAAACCATTCCGTCTAATTTTGCCCTTAGTCAACTGTTAGTCAACCCTACAAGGGTAGTGAAAAGACCAAAATGTTCTTACTCTTTATTTTTAATTAATTACATTCTATTTTTGTTTTAATTTTTTTTAAGGTTAAAAAATTTATTTTCATATTTTTGACAAATTTTAAAATAAAAAATAAACAAAAATATTTTTAAAAAAATATATTTTTTTATTTTTTATTTTTTATTTTAAAAAATAATTTAAGAAGAAATTAAATTATTTCTTCTTAAATTTTTTAATACAAATAAAAAATTCATTTTCATATTTTTGATAAATTTAAAAATAAAAAGTAAAAAATATTTTTAAAAAAATATTTTTATTTTTAATTTGTTATTTTTAAAAAAATAAAATAAAAATATTTTTAAAATCTTTTTAAAAAATATTTTTATTTTCAAATTTGTCAAAAGTATGAAAATATATTTTTTAATCCTAAAAAAAAATTTAAAGTAAAAATAGAATGTAATTAATTAAAATTAATGATAATGACATTTTGGTTTTTTCACTACCCTTGTAGGGTCGACTAATAGTTGACTAATGGTAAAATTGGACAGAAGAGTCTAGTAGTATATTATGACATTCGTTAGGGGGAGTTAGTGTATTTTTTAAAAGTCAGGAGGAACTTAGTGTAATGATTCATTCTACAGGGGAGAAATTGCAATTAACCCTTTATAAAAATAATTTAAAGAAATTATTGTAAAAATTTTTTTTGCTTACTTTTCGCAGCTTATTCTTTTTGGTTTGGATTTGGTTTATTGAATTGATTTTAAATAAATTAAAAATTTATTTTAAAAATTCAGAAGTTAATTTAAATGAATTTATAATTATTAAAATAAATAAATAAAATCATCTTTATGAATTAATTTATAAAATTGTTAAACATCTCATATAGCCATTTTACTAGATACTTTAAATCGAAAATTTTTAACTTTTAAAATTTTCAATGGGGTCTAGTATTTTAATAATAATAAAAACCATTTAAAACCACCTTAAATTTATCATATAAATTTTAAGTTTAATTCTGAATATCCCTTTCAAACAATTTGAAAAGATTTTGCAAAAACTTATTTTTACGCGTAACTAATAAAATAATTTCGTAAATTTCGTACAAAAATAATTTTGCAAAATATATATTCTGGAGTTCCAGCCCTTAAATCATCATTTAATAGCCATGGTACATTAATGAATTATTCACATTAATTTTACTAATTAACCCGACACCTAATTCCATAAGAAAAAGGTAATCCTAATCACATTAGGACTTGTAATCCTTAACTTGCAAGGATTAGAATATTTTGCTTGAATCTCATTCAAACGAACTCCAAATTGAGCAAAGTCAAAGCCTATGGATCAATTAAACATTAAGGAGGATTATCATATAAATCTCAGCAATATTCATTAAAATTTTCATAACAGTAAATGTGGAATAAACCGCTGCTGTATTTTCTCCAAAAAATAGAACTGTACAACTTTTGTAATTTCGCTTGAAACTATATCAAACGAACTCCGAATTACATCAAACAAAATCCATTCATCACATGAAAATCACAGAAAATAATTATATATTTTTTTATAATATTTAGATGATGCAAAACAGGTCAGAAACTATTCCAAAGTCAGGGGCAGATTCATATCACAAACTGTTCAAATTTGAATCAAACCAAAACATCACAAAGGCAATCCATATTCACTTAAATCAAAACCAAATCAATTCAACCCAATCTAGATCTCATCTATCATGGAAAATTGGCCTTGAGGGGGTGGATTTAAGCCATCCCAACCAAAGACAACAAAATCGACATTAAGGGTTTTGAAACCCTAACTTGCGCCTACTTCAAGCAAATCGAAACCAAGGATTTCAAAATTATTTTCCATCAATTTTAATCAATCATAGCATGGCTCTGATACCATATGTTGGGATTTAGGCCGTTAGGAGCAGCGAAAAAATAAAAAAAATCCCAAACCAAGATCTTTATGTTGATTAAAATTGAAGATTAATTAAAAGATCGAGATGTTTACCTTTGTGTTTGGAAACCTTTTCTTCAATTGATCACCAAGAAAGGGTTGTATGTAACACCCCAGTTGAAAGGCTTAAAACTTAAGCTTTAAAGGGTAAACCTAAGGGGTTCCTTATATATTTATATGATATGTAATATGCATGTTTATGCTTGAATTGAATATTTATGCATGTTTTAGAAAGTTTCACACATGTAAAAGTGCTATAAAAACTGTTAGGAAGAAATTGGGAAAAACTCAATTTTTGGTGAACTGGGGGTAAAATGGTCATTTCACACCCCTTCGAGTTTTATGGAAATAAACATGATATTTGAAGGTAGAAAAGAATATTAGGATATGAAAATGATGTTATTTAATTTATTTGAAGTTTTGTTGGAGAA
>CANXYC011354459.1:0-11469 GCA_948193065.1 Aleurites moluccanus
TGTGATATTCATCCATTTATTAAAGGTTTGATCCAATGGTTTAAGTTCTATAGTAATCTTTGTGAAACCTATCAATCCAACCATCCATTCTTCTTACTTTAATCCTATTGGCCAATCCAAAGTCAACTTTAATAGGTTACATATATATTTGATGCACCAAATCACAAAACCATAGGCAAAGATTCAATACATTGAGCTTAGGTTAGCTATATTGCAACCTACTCATCTAACCATCCAATTTAAAGTCATTTGATCCAACGATCGGATTTAATCAAGCCTAAACTAATACCATATGGTTGCACACACTTGATAACTCCATATTATAAAGGAAATGACCAAAATACCCCTAGTGCAACTAAAACACCAAAATCGCGCTACGTGCCTATAACGATTTTTCGACCGCGATTATTTCTTAAACTACTGCTCAAATAAATAAAATAAGACCATTTTCAAGTCTTTAAATTATTTTCTCTCTTTAAATATGATATTAAATCCATAAAATTTCGACGGGCGAAAAATGACCATTTTGCCCCCAGTTCACCAAAAACTCAAAATTTACCGATTAAGTCCGAGCAGCCTCTGGACTATTCCTATGCCTAAAACTAATTCAAATAACATGCATAAATACCAATTCCATGCATAAATACATATTAACATCACAATATAAAGAAATTAAAAATCTCCTCCCAAAGATCTCTATATAGGTCTGGTTCAAACTAAACTGAGGTGTTACACATTTTAGTCACTACAATAGACAAACACAATTATTTAACACGCATGATTATTGCAAAATAAACACATATTTAACAAATACAACAAATGATGAGATAGGATTTCCTATGCTTCATGGCTCACTTATGCCTTATTGATACATGTTTATATGCTATCAGTATATCTATGCTCTGATACAAACTCTGTCACATGTCAATTTTGGAACATGATGGTCCTAGGATGTAGGAACAACATAAGGCTACCAACACCCGTAGAACCCTTCTATAACTTATAAACATCACCTGCTATAACATATTTATATCCATATATTAATCCATCTATCATCATATCTAATCATATCTAATCTCAACACATCTCATTTATATTATATATCAATAACTAATAATATTACAGACAATGCTTAAGTATAGTTATACCAATAATTTACATACCATGGAGTAACTAAAATTGTACAGGGAAAATATATACAAATACAATATTTATATTATAACAATATAACTGGATCCACTAATGGAAAAATCCTAGACCAGCTCTACTCTTGACCTAAAAAGTTAAATCCACTAAAAGGGTGAGTATTTTCATACTCAGTGAGTCAATATATATATTATCACATATAGGTTAGGTAGATAGCAACAAATGAACAATATTAACAATTGGCTTATGGATAGCACACCAGAGGTCCAAATCAAAGGAAATGGTTTATCAATATCAAATAATAATGTATAGGCACTGGGAGAAATAATAACCATATATATATAATAGATATTAGGCCATGAAACGCATATGATTATCAATATAACATGTAAATAGTATAAGGCGGATCGGACCTTATGGCTATGACCAAACCCTTCCCAACTAGGGTATCATTGTAATTTCATTGTGTACAATGCCGATGGTATTTATCCACTACCCCATCAGTAAGGAAGCTCTATCATATAAATACTAGAATAGGCTAAAGATAACAAAGAAAATAACAAATGGGCAATAAAGTCAATATGGCTCAATTTCTGTATTTTCAGCTCAATTGAGCCGTTAAGGAAATATACACATATAAGATCATTATCTTCAATAAAGGAACAATATAATATAGGCAAAATTCTACAAAATTCATTTAGGATACAAGTTCAAAATATGTTAAGAATACACATTTACGCAGGTGATAAAAGAAGTCACTCGTTTTAGCAATTTGGTAACAATTGGTTTCTTAAGGAAATTAACAAAGGTCATTTCTTCGAGCACTTGGTGTGCACCACTTTAGGACTAAATAAATATAGTTTTGGGACACATTTATCAAAAGGCAAAGTTTACAATTCAAACCCCAATGGAAACTAATACAAAGACATTCTCAAACAGGGTTTATATATATCAGTAAACAACATTATCAGAGCTTAAAGAAAATTCAAAGGAATGGTAATAGATGAAAATTTACAGGTTTTATACAGTAATTAAATTGATCAAATGAAAGTTTAAACATACATAACAATATGCATACAACTCACCAGAATAGACTATTTGACCATTTACTCAATAAAACACCAATTTGCCTATAATAGACAAAAGTAGTATTCTTTGTTTTACTTCGATTCCACAATCAATTTACCACATATTTAGCATTAAATAGATATTAACTAACATATTTAAATATCATTTAGAATTATGGAAGATTATACAGAAAATCCATTTTACACCTAAACCTAGTTTTAGGATTTTTTCCAATTTCAACCCAATCTTGAAATCTACTAATCTATTCATGTTTCTAAATATTCATATAGCTTAAATGAATCAAAAGAATGAAAGAAACATCATTTATACCTAAAGTTGAATAGTGACCAAAAATTAGGTTAGGATTCCCTTCAATTTCTAGCTTGAATTTCTTGGAAATTTCGGTGGAAACTAGTTTAATCGTAAGTTTAATTGAGTTTTCTATTGATTTCGCTTAAAGTTTGGAAGAAAATGGAGGAGTTTGGAGAGGAGAAGGTTTTGGATACTACAATGGATGATGAGAGAAAATTTTCCTTTTTTCTAAAGAATTATAACATATTTATATTATTTAACTTTCAGCTTATTGAATTTTCCCCCGGCACTTCTCGTATTTGCATCTTTAACACATAACTTTTAACTATTTATCTTTTTGTCCCATTTCTATTCTGAAACAATATTTCTTATATTTTTGAGCTTATGAATCTAATGGTGATATTAAAAATTCAAAATTTTGAACTTGTTCGTTAATCGAAATGACGACGTGGTTACCTATATATCGGGTCAATTTTTAGAGATTTGTCAAATCGCATAAATATGATGTTCTAATATCTAAATCAACTTTATTTATATTTATATGAAGCATATATAAGGTCATATGGATGAAATTTAAGGGTGTTACACCAAATTGATAAGATATACATCCAAAAAGATTTTGCTCATCAAGGAGAGAATGAAGACTGCTTTCAGTCGCCAAAAGAGCTATGTAAACCCAAAGAGAAAAAACCTTCAGTTTTTCATTGGAGATATAGTGTTCTTAAAGATATGTAATACCCTAGAAAGCCATAACTATCACGACCCACTTTTGGGCCGCGATGGTCCTAGGGCACGGGAGATGCCAATGGCGACCGGCACCCGTAGAACCCATATCAGTCATATCAAACTTATCAATTCAATATAGTGCATATAAGTCATATTCAACATTTCCAAGCATTATATCCATCTGCCATACATTCTAATAATATCATATACATATATGAATCCACAAAATATCCTATTAATTATAATATCATTCATTTAACAAAACTATCATCAGATACATGTTCATTTCCTAGCTAACCCGTACATTACCCATGGAGCAGCTAGACTATGAACATCAAAATACATATTGTTCAAAATGAAGGAACTGTCAATACATCTAAATTAGTGGCTGAATTTCCAGAGAAGTAGAAGTCTGGATTTTGCAGCTCTAATCCTCTCCTGAAAGGGGAAACAATGAAAGGGGTGAGTATAGATGATACTTTGTAAATTCACATGCATTGCAATAAATAATAGACATATATATCAAAGGTTTCATTCAATAAAATAATGGGGTACCGAATAAATATCAAGGTATAATAAACAAATAATCCAACATATAAATTTGGTATCATATATGGAATGACAGATACAGGGATGGACTGTATGAAAAGAAATCATACAATCTCCAAACAATCAAATGCGTTGGACCATGTAGGTCCTAGATCATCCATAATAGGGCAAATAAGCATAAGACTTATTAGGCCCTATGACCAGGACCATAACCTTTCCCAGCTATGGTACAAATATACAATGTGTACAAGGTCGATAGTATTTCCCTACTCCCCTGTCGAATCGGAAGTTCTGTCATAACCATACCAAGGTCAATAACAAGGGATACCATTTTCAACAATGGCATCTGGATTCAATCAAACAATCAGTTCAATATCAATCAATAATGGCCATGCCATATTCAATATCCAATATCAATCAATAATAGGCTTGATAACAAGGGTAATTCATATGACAAAAGAAATAAGGTTCGGTAATCAAATAAGAATTTATCAATGAAATAAGGTTATATAACAATGTATGGTTTATTTAACAAAAAAAATATGGATATAAATTGAAACGAAATCCAAAGGTACCATAATTCATGGTTCGGCCATTTGGGGTTTTTCCCGAATGGTGTCCAACAATCAATTAGACAAATTCAATAGGATAAATGATGCATGTAGAACTCACCTCAATTTTCCAATAGCCAATATATTAACCCAATTCATCAATTTCCTTCAAAATTCCCAATTTGGCTACTTTGAAAATTCAGTTTTCCAAATCTACAAATTCACATCAAATTGGTCATCAATTAATTGTTCTTTTATACTCAATTAACTATTTCTATCATCAATTTATGAATTCCATCACTAATTCACCATATCATATTTCAAAGTTTCCATAAAACCCTAGAGTTTAGGGATTCCAATTATTTAGTATTAATCTAAATAAAATAACACTAAACCCATTTATTCTAACCTAAATAATATCTATTAGATTAATAAGATCCAACAAATAATTACTTACCTCAAATAAGTGTCAATGGCAGAAATTATTCTTCTCTGCCTCAAGCTTATTTTCCAGCTCACTCCACAAGCTAAAAATGGAATGTGATAGTCACAGAATATTTCTTATGGATTTCCACGAATTTTCCCAGAAATTGATGGAGAAAATCGTGAAATCTGATGAAGAAGATGAAGAAACAGTGTTCGGCTCTTTTGGGAGAAAAGACGAACACAGGTCACGGGAGCAGAAAAAGAAATAAAGGTTTAAGTGTTTAAGTGTTCTAAATTTCCTCAGTTACTACCCCTTTATAATAAGTTACTGTCTCTTAATATAGGCTACTACCTCGGCTACTTAAATTTCGTTCCGCAAATTCAAATCCACTATTCCCGCTAGCGAGTTCGCCAGCTCGCCAATGATTCCTCGCATTGCCGGCTTGCCATTCCACTATGCATAAGCCAGCTCGCATATGCCAGCTCGCTTATGCCTCTTCGCCAAACCCAGTTCGCAATTCCCAGTCCGCAATTCCTCTTCGCCTTTTCTCTTCGCCTTTTCCAGTTCGCACTTTCCTCTTCGCATTTCCTCTTCGCATTCCCTCTTTGCCATTCCCTCTTCATCATTCCCTCTTTGCATTTCCTCTTAGCCTTTCCTCTTCGTATTTCCTCTTCGCATTTCCTCTTCGCCTTTCCCTCTTCGCCTTTCCTCTTCGCATTTCCTCTTCGCCTTTCCCTCTTCGCCTTTCCTCTTCGCAATTTCCTCTTCGCATTTCCCTCTTCGCCATTCCTCTTCGCCATTTCCTCTTCACATTTCCTTTTTCGCCATTCCCTCTTCTCCAATTCTCTCTTCACACTTCCTCTTCGCCAATTCCCCTTTGCATTCTCACTTTGCCTTTTCCACTTCGTGTGGCCAACTTGGCAAGGCCTCTTTGCAAGGCCAGCTCGACAAAGCTAGCTCACCTGACCAGCTTGCCAATGCTGGCTGAAACTACTTAACCCAATTTATGCAAATTTTCTACTGACCTTAAATTTTCTAACTTCCAGCACTTAGAATATTTTTACCAATTTAAGAGTTCAATCTATCACTCAATACTCTACACTAAATTTTTTCATTCTCTTTTACTATCATTATCATTATTCCAAAATAATTAAAATAAGTAAAAATTATACTTATTGCCAAATAAATTAATTTAGGCAAATAAAATTTAAAATTATACACACATATATATATATATATATATATTCGAAAATGACATAGGAAATTGGTAGGTGTTACATTCTTCCCCCCTTCAATTAAATTCGTCCTCGAATTTAAATAGCACCTAACTCAAAACTAAAAAAGAGATGGGTATTTATTCCACATCTCCCGCTCACTCTCCCATGTACATTCCTCAATTGACTGATTCCTCTATAGCACCTTAACCATCGGGATCTCTTTGTTCCGAAGCTTTCTAACCTGTTGATCTACAATTTCCACAGGTAGCTCCTCATATGATAAATCTCCACTAAGATCCACATCTTGCATCTCCAAAATGTCTGATGGATCCAATATATATTTTCGCAGCATTGATATATGAAAGACTGGATGTACATGGCTCATACTAGGCGGAAGAGCCAATCTATAAGCCACATTGCCAATCCGCTCAAGTATTTCAAAAGGGCCTATAAGTCTTGGTGACAGTTTGCCTTTCTTCCCAAATCGCATAACTCTTCTCATCGGTGAGATCTTTAGAAAGACATGATCACTAATAGAAAACTGTACATCTTTTCTTTTCGGATCCGCATAACTCTTCTGCCTACTGAAGGCAATCTTCATCTGCTCTCGGATCATAGGAACCTTCTCCATAGTCTCTCTAATCAGTTTGGGTCCCTTTAGCTGCTTCTCTCCCGGCTCCACCCAACACACTGGTGATCTGCACTTTCTACCATATAGTGCTTCAAATGGAGCCATACCAATCGAAGAATGGTAACTGTTATTGTAAGAGAATTCAATCAATGGCAGATAATAGTCCCAACTACCTTTAAAATCCAAAACACATAACCTGAGCATATCCTCCAAGGTTTGAATCGTCCTCTCGGATTGCCCATCAATTTGTGGATGGAAAGCAGTACTAAACCACAGTTGGGTACCCAAAGTCTCCTGAAACTTCTGCCAAAACCGTGTTGTAAACTGTGTACCCTTATCAAATATAATCACCAAGGGGACCCCATGAAGGCGCACAATTTCATCAACATACATTTGTGCATACTAAGCTGTTGAATAGTTAGTCTTAACCCCTAAAAAGTGGGCAGACTTTATCAATCTATCCACAATAACCCATATAAAGTCATACCCCTTCGTAGTCCGAGGTAGACTAACTATGAAGTCCATGGTAACTTGTTCCCATTTCCATTCTGGTAGCTCTATATCCTGAAGTAGTCCCGATGGCTTCTGATGTTCAAACTTAACCTGCTGACAGGCTAAGCACTTTGATACAAAACGAGCTACATCTTTCTTCATCCCTGACCACCAATAAACATCTCTAAGATCACGGTACATCTTGGTAATACCTAGATGTACACTATAAGCAGAATGGTGTGCCTCACGCATAATCTCATCCCGCAGCTCATCACAAACCAGTACACAGATACGTTTCCCACACCTCAAAATCTCATCATCAATAATGAACTCGGTCATCCGTCCACTCCAAACCTCCCCCTTCAATTTCAGAAGATAGGGATCTCTATCCTAGGCCACTTTTATGTCATCAATCAATAGTGACCTTGCCTGAAACTGGGCTATCAGAGCCTGGTTCTGATCTTGGGAACCCAAATCAAACTCTACTCCACCATCAGCTAACTGCCTTAAGTCTCGGATCAATGGCCTCCATCCAACTACAATATGAGCAAGACTCCCCGTCGATTTCTTGCTCAAGGCATCCGCCACTACATTGGCCTTCCCTGGGTGGTAAAGAATCTCACAGTCGTAATCTTTTAAAAGCTCAACCCATCTTTGTTGCCTCAGATTCAGATCCTTCTGCTGAAATATATACTGTAGACTTTTATGATTAGTATATATCTCACATTTAGCCCCATATAGATAATGCCTCCAAATCTTCAAGGCAAAAATAACTGCTGCCATCTCAAGATCATGAGTAGGATAATTTCCTTCATGCTTCTTTAATTGACGAGAAGCACAAGCAATCACTCTACCTATCTGCATCAGAACATACCCTAGGCCAATCCTTGAAGCATCACAATATACAGTATACTTCTCCTCTTCTACAGGTATTGCCAAAACCGGAGCACTGGTAAGGCAATATTTCAGAGTCTGAAAACTCCGATCACATTCATCTATCCAGACATATCGCTCCTGCTTTCTCATTAATCTAGTAAAAGGAGCAGCAATACGGGAGAAGTCTTTTACAAACCTCTGATAGTATCCCGCCATACCAAGAAAACTACGTACTTTTGAAACATTGGCAGGCTGAGACCAATTGGCAATCACTTCAATCTTTTGAGGGTCTACCATAATACCCTCTTTACAAATGACATGCCCCAAAAAGCATACCTCAGATAACCAGAATTGACACTTGGACAATTTAGCATAAAGGTGGTGCTCCCGAAGTGTCTGTAATACAATCCTCAAATGCTTTTTGTGTTCCTCCTCACTCCTGGAATAAATAAAAATGTCATCAATGAAGACGATGACAAACCTATCCAAATAAGAACTGAATACTCTGTTCATCAAATCCATGAAAGCTGCTAGAGCATTTGTCAACCCGAATGGCAATACTAGAAACTCATAGTGGCCATAGCGAGTTCTAAAAGCAGTCTTGAGTATATCTTCACTCCGAATCTTTAGTTGATGATACCCAGAACTCAAATCAATCTTCGAAAAATGGTTGGTGCCCTGCAGTTGATCAAACAAGTCATCGATCCGTGGCAACAGATACTTATTCTTTACTATGACTTTATTCAGCTGCCTATAATCGATACACATTCGTAGAGAGCCATCTTTCTTTCTCACAAATAAAACCGGTGCACCCCACGGAGAATTACTAGGTTGGATGAATCCTCTATCCAATAGCTCCTGCAACTGAACCTTTAGCTCTTTCAGTTCTGCCGGAGCCATCCTGTAAGATGGAATGGATATCAGATCGGTGCCTGCATGCACCACAATCTCAAACTCGATCTCCCTATCAGGGGGCAATCCTGGCAACTCCTCAGGAAAAACATCAGGAAACTCCTGAACTACTGGTATCTAATCCAAACGTACATATGATTTCTGCACATTTATCACATAAGCCAAGTAGGCTGAACAGCCTTTCCCTATCAATCTCCGAGCCTGTATAGAAGAAATGAGGTTAATCCGAAATTCCCGAATGTCACCCTGAAATTCAAAATCCTGTTGCCGCTCAGGCTGAAATTTAATCCTCTTCCTATAACAATCTATTACTGCCCGATGCCTATTCAACCAATCCATACCCAGTATTACATCCAACTCAAGCACAGGCAACTCAATCAAATCAACATGCAAGATGCGGTCATCCATCTCAATAATGCAATCAGGATAATAATAGCTAACATCCACAGATTCTCCCATAGGAGTGTCAACAGATAACAAAATATTTAATAACTGCCTCTCCTTATTCAATTTAGGTGCAAAATGTGGGGACACAAATGAATGAGTTGCACCAGAATCGAATAAGGCATCTGCAGCCTCATTCTGTACCAAAATAGTACTTGTAATGACATTGTCTGATCTCTGAGCATCCTGAGTGTTAACTGCAAACACTTTACCTTGGCCTTTGCCAGCTGGAGCCTGACCACTACCGGAAGCCTGACTACCTCTACCTCTGCCTCGGGCTACTGTCTCTCTGCCTATACTCTGACTAGTCTGAACTGTCGGTTGAGATACTGTAATCGATGGCTGCTGGTCGGTCCTCAATGGACAAGTGCTCATAAAATGGCCCTGCTGGCCACATCTCAAACATGCACCTGACCTCCTTCAGCACTCCCTTTCGTGCCTCCTACCACAATAACCACAAGTAGGGACAATGGATGCCTGCGACACTGATCTAGAAGAACTCTGAGAGTACACAGGTACTGGCTGAACTATGGGTTGACCCCTACCTTGAAATCTCCTCCTCTAGTTACTACCCGAGGATCTCTGCTCTAATCTAGGTACTAACTCAGCCTGTCTAAAATGGGAGCTGCTCTCCCCTCTTTTTCTCTATGACCCTGAGCTGTTCTTCCTCTTTTGATCCCTCTTAGCTCTTTCTGCCTTATATTTCTCTTCCATCTGTGAAGCTTTATCCACTATCGTGGTCAAGGAAGTAAACTCTGTAGCAAGTAAGGCATTGTGTAATGCCACATTCAATCCCCTTCTAAATTTACTGATCTGATCTGCCTCTATGGGTACTAAGTGTGCAGCATACCTACTGAGCTGAATAAAATCCTCAGAATAATCCTCAATCGAGCGATCTCCCTGCTCTAACTGCTCGAAACTAACCAAATGACTGGTCCTAACACCCTCAGTAATAAACTCATGAATCAATCCCTGGCGAAACTATGCCCAGGTAGGTGGGTGCTCACCGTATAATCTGGTCTCAATATGTCTAGAAAACCATGTTCAGGCTTTCTCTTTCAGTAACAATCCCACTAACTCAACAGATCTGAGCTCAGAACAAGGCAGTCTCCTGACTACCTTCTCAACCTCCTCCAGAAAGTCCACTGGATCAACACCTCTCTCCCCTCTAAATTCTGGCAGACTTAGCTTCAGAAAGCTAAACATAGAAACACTGCCCTCGGGGATCTCCCTCCTAACATCCTGCACAGTTGGCTCCCTCTGAGCCCCTACTGGCTATACAGGTGCGGGTGCCACAACCTTTGGAACTACGGGTGGCTGAACAACTGCAGGAGCAGTTGGTGGCTATGCCTGTTGCCTCTCTCTCCTCATCTTATCCATCTCTCTCCTGAGATCCATCAACCCTCTCATCATCTCTACCCTCCAAGGGTCATCCCCTCTATCAGAATCCTCTGAAGCCCT
The DNA here is from genome assembly GCA_948193065.1 of Aleurites moluccanus. Lineage (NCBI taxonomy): Eukaryota > Viridiplantae > Streptophyta > Magnoliopsida > Malpighiales > Euphorbiaceae > Aleurites > Aleurites moluccanus. The sequence continues at coordinate 10,813 of CANXYC011354459.1, forward strand.
TCGGGATCGGGACGGACCTTCAGATACACTCATCTCTCTCACAAGCGACTCATTGGAGGCAACCTCAGCTTCTATAGTACCACGGTCTCCGCTATCTGACATATTTAAAATATCTATCGAGAAAACGAAAATGGTCTTAGAACACAACAAAATGTAGAATACAAACATATAACAGACGACCATATCAATGGACAACAAAGGAAATCCTATGCTCCATGGTATTCTTAATTCCACCCAATTCTATATCTAGTCACTATCCGTTTGTTACTTAGATGCACATTTTTGTAACCTAGAGCTCTGATACCACCTCTGTCATGACCCACTTTTGGGCCGCGACGATCTTAGGGCACAGGAGATGCCAATGGCGACCGGCACCCGTAGAACCCATATCAGTCATATCAATCTTATCATTTCAATATAGTGCATATAAGTCATATTCAACATTTCCAAGCATTCTATCCATTTGCCATACATTCTAATAATATCATATACATATATGAATCTACAAAATATCCTATTAATTATAATATCATTCATTTAACAAAACTATCATCAGATACATGTTCATTTCCTAGCTAACCCGTACATTACCCATGGAGCAGCTAGATTATGAACATCAAAATACATATTGTTCAAAATGAAGGAACTGTCAATACA
>CANXYC011354756.1:0-10335 GCA_948193065.1 Aleurites moluccanus
ATGTTTAATTTTTGAAATTAGCTAAATTCTCAATTTTGTTATCTAAATAGTTAATAATATTTTTAATCCAGTTTATGCATTCATAAAAAAATAATTTTTTTTAATAAATTTAAAAATATATTTTTTCAATAAATTCAAAAAAATATTTTTTCAAATAAATTCAAAAAGATATTTTTTTAATCCTACTTATAAAATTGAAAATTATTTTGTGGGTGTTCGCTTCAAAAATCACACCTTATTTAATGTTAAAATAAACAAACTCATTTATAAATTAAATTAATAATTGAAGTTAGTTATCCCTGTTGACTTAAATCAAAGAAGTGTTACTATAAATATGATATATAAAAATTGATTTGCAATATATTCTAATTATAGTAAAAAAAATAAATAAAGAAAGAAGATTATTATACATTAACAGACAAATTTATTAAAAAAATATTAAGACATGTTTGAATGCATATTATATATTTTTTTCTATAATTAGTATATTATACACCGACATATCCATTTTTCTTGGTTGGTCCATGACAGCAACGTCTCCGCTTGTCTCCCCACGCGTATAGCAAACTCTCCCCTATCAGAGCTTTTTTTTCATTTGGAAATTTTTATGTCAAGCATGTGCTTTTTTAATGAATTCCAGCATTTTTGTTAAATAAATTAATAAATAAAAACAGAAATTTATGTATTTGAATAATTTATTATTAATTATCAAATACTATGAAATTAGTTATAAATAAAAAGAGAAAATTGCTTAGATTTTAAAACCGATATTTAATTTTATCTGTGTTTTCAAATCCTAATTAACACATCCTAATCAATTTAATCAATTGAATCTGAAGAAATTAGATTAAAAGTCGATTCGGCTTGATGATCCAGATATAATCATATTTAAATTATTATTTTTTTTTTCATAAAATGAGAGTCATCTAAAAAAAAAAAAGAAAGATTTTAAACCATTTAAATTAGATATTCAACCTAAAATAATTTTTCACAATATTTTTTTTTATATCTTTACATAAAAAATTGATAATGATAATTATCACATATAATATCTATTATTAATTTAATTATTTTTGTTTTAACTCTCAATTAAATACCGATTAAACTTTTTGACCGATAATTCTTTGTATTTACCTGTTTAAAAACTGAATCGAATTTTAAAACTATGAATTTCATAACAAAATGAATACAAATTTTTTGAATTAATGTGCATTTTAAATGATAGTAGATTTAGATTTGTATTACTGAAAATTAATGTATCCTAAATTTAAATCATCCTTCAAATGGTCATTTATCTAAAAATAACTTTTGGTGTGCTTAAAATAATTATATATAATAATTCCAAAGTTCGATTAGTCAATAAATTTATTCCTCACTTTATTAACCAAAGTTCAAATTGTTAGAATTCTCTTATAAATGAAAATTGTTTTTCGTTTACAAATTTCTTAAAATTTTAAAAACATGATTCTATACCACTAAATTAAAATTGTGTTGGTTGTGTCACTGTCAAGTAATTGTCAAAACTGTAGCTTTTCCTTGTATAATTATTTATCTTGTTTAACTTAATTATAATAATATAAAATAATTTTTCAAATTTATATAAATTAATTATTTCTCTTTTTTTTTTTAACCATGGATGAAATTTAATACTCCCTCAATTTTTTTATTTGTCGTTTAAGATTTTACATATATATTAAAATATTTATTAATTAGATTTAAAATGATTTATTTAATTTTATATTCTTAATCTTATTTTAAATTAAATTATTGTATTATAATTAAATAATATAAGAATAAAATAAGAAAAAGTAGATAAATATTATTTTGAAAATTTAAAATGATAATTATAAATATAAATAAATAAATTTCTAAAATGACAAATAAAAAATAAAAGTATGTAAAATACATTTGCACAATACAAACATAGCAAGCTAAACTAACAGAATATTAACCATATTAATAATGGAACTTGAAATATTTTAAAAAACTAAGTAATTTTTTAAATGGATTAATTATTTTGAAATTTTTATATTTTTTTAAATTATATTAAATGATAATTATATTTCTAAAATTATATTAAATCGTTGCTACATTTTATTTTCATCAAATTAAGTCATCGTTGAATTTTAAAATTCATTACATTAATATAAAAAATTCATAACACTTTTTATTTTCATTCTAATTTTTACTTTTTACCAACAAAACGACAGTGCAATAAATTATATAAACCTAATTATGTAACTCCATCAATTAAATTAAGTTCTTGAGTTCAAATGTAAATGAGTTAATTAGTTTGTAGTATCTATTACAATAATTACAATATAAAATTCAAAAAGTTCCAAACGAATCAAAATGAGGAGAACAAAAAAAAAAAAAAAAAAAAAGTAAAAATGCTAATAGAAAATAAGAAGGGCGGGTTCTTGTTATGGATTAATTTTACTTGAGGATATCTTCTTCCACTGGAAATCATCAATGATAATTTCTTCTTTGGAGTTCTTACACTTAGAAAAAAAATCACAATGTTGAACGAATAAACAAACTCCAAATCAAGCAATAAAATTTCAAACCTAATTAATCTAAAATTTCAAACCCAATTTTAAACGCGCAAAATCCAACAAAATAATAAAATCATACAAAATCTAAATGATTTCTCATTAGCCCCAAAATCTTTGCGGTGAAGTCTTGGGAGGACAATGTAGTCTGCAGAGCAATTGGCATTTGACAATAATGTATAAACCCAGAAAAGATACAATTTTCAATGGAGGTCTGGTCAGCCCAGTCAATTATGTAAGAACAACGAGTGTCCGCCAACCAATTTGAGAAATAATCACCTGCAACTACACACACTCAACTATATAGCTTTATAGTGAAGACCATAAATGCCAAAGCTTTCATTGCGAGAAGTAGCATGAAGGTCATCAATTTTTATATCCTTAGCGCACATAAGGTTGTGCCATAGATGAAACTTGCCCCAAACTCAATTTATTGCATCATTAGTACGGTAGTAGTAAACATACCTCTTCATATTCAGGCCAGATAATCATCTTTAAATGCCTCTCTCTCTCTCCTTTTATTGGCTAATTCACCTGGAATCAAGTTAACAATATATGGCGTGGAAGAAGAAAAATCCACATGGAATCAAGGCTTCAACCGCACCAGCAAGGATTCAACGGCGACCAAAAGAAAACCCTGTAAAGGAAAATGGCGGTGACAAAATGAAAATCCAGCAAACCCATTTCAAAGAAAACCAAAACAAGAAAACAAATAAAAACAGAATAAAAACCCAGAACAATTGAGAAAGGTAAGGTCGGATTCAAAAGATGAAAGTGAAAGGTTAATTTGGGTTGAAGATGAAAGATAAGGATTAATTTAAGTATTATAAAAAAAAATTATTCAAAAATTGAGTTTTAAGTGATTACAGTAAAGTGACGTAAATTCGACGAAATGATTTATTTTATCAAAAGCAAAGCATAAAGATAACTTAATATAATTTTGAAAATATAAAAATTATTTAGTATAATTTAAAAAAATATAAAAATTTTAAAATAATAATAATAAAGAATATGAATTATATTTTTGAAACAACATCATTATCATTAATATTGAGCAACAGCTCACATTTTGGGCGAATTTTGATTATATTTTTTATTTAATTTATATCTTTTAAAATATTTTAACAAACATAAATTATTATTATTTTTATTAAATTTAAATATTAATTTTCGATATATATATATGCTGAAAAAAAAAAACTCTAAGATCATTCTATTACTGCTAACCAAAGAAATTACACCTCTCTAATATAGGATTAATTACACACATAGTCTCTCAAATTTTTATTAATGTATATTATGATCACTCAATTTCATTTTATTATGATAACGTCACCAACGTTATATACGATCTTTCATAAAAGTTTTTTCATCAATTTTTCTAACAAAAAGCTAGGTATAGTTTCATTCATAGTCTCTCAATTTGTGACTAACACACTCTATGGTCCTTTAACTTTAATTTATAATGATAAAGTTCTTGAACTTTAATTTTAAAAACATAAAAATCCTTTTCAGAAAATAAACTAATATTTAATTATATTTTGATCCTTGATTTTTAAAATATTATTCATATAGGTCTAAAATTTATTTATTTGCTAATTTATGAATGAAATTTTTAAAGGGAATTCTTTAGTCTCTGAAAGAGTGTATAACAGTATAAAACACTTTCCGATTTCAGAAAGAAAAAATCATCCTTTAATACAGTGAGAATATTCTTGGGTGTGTGGAAGAATTAAGCATAGGGACGAACCAATTAGAATTGATTCTATTTATAAAAATGCTCTCTTAGAAAATAATATTGCCCATGAATATTTTGATGTATCAGATATAATTGAATTTCTAGAAAAACAGTATTCTGTATTTGGTCAATTAGCCATTTTAGATCAAGATACTCATTGGTGACTTCTAGAACTTTAAGTTGGAGTGATAATCTTAAAAAGGATTATTTAATTCAGAAAAGATTGCACTTCAGGAAAATTGACTTTTTTCTTGTTATTTGGCAAAATTCTCCAGGTCTAGATAATTGGGTTACATTTTTAGAAAGTCGAGATAGAATTGAAAATACGCCCAGTAATTATAGATAAAAATGGGAAAGGAAGATAGAGAAGACAGTGTCAACTCTAATCCTTCAGGATTAACTTCATTCCAGAATATTCATAATGAAGTGAGTTTTATCCTTGAGCAGTTGCATGCGAAAGGAAACATAGGCGATTCATCATAACAAAGAAATGCTTTAGCAAAAGAAGTAGGAAAATTGGTGAATGATAGGCTTGATGCAATTGAGCGACAAAGATCTTTGAAAAAATATGTTGGAATCTCAAAACCTCTTTCTGAAAAAGAAATTTTGCAATTAAGAAAAGAAAGAATTGTTCCTTATATTGCTGACCCTGACATTAGAGCTGCTAATCAAGAAAGTAGTAAAGCAGCTGAAGATCTTAGAAAATCTTTAGGTATGGTAGAAGAAACTCCTTTACATTTAGATGATAGAACATTTAATAAGCTTCTGCTACGAAGAGGGCATAATATAAACCAAATTATCCCCATAGAACAAAACTAAAATTTCAGCCTAGGGATAATCTATTAAGGCCAGTTATCACACCAACAGCTTTGCTAAATCTAGACTATGAAAAGCATGCTTTTGAAAGAATAGATGAGTGGATTACCATGATCAGGTTTACAACTAGAGTAGGTAGCTACTCAACTGAGGCCACCTACGAACTTTGCAAAGCCACCATGGTTGGCAATGCTAAAAATTTTTGGGATTAGCTAGTAGTTCAAACCTCGATTAGAGATGAAATTAGGAAAGCAGTTCTTGTAGATGAGGTTCTAGCTATCATCGTAGATGCCCTGAAAAGAGAATTTTGTGGGTTCTCAATATCCACTGAGTTTGTAGAGAGAGAATAATTTTTAATGGCTTTGATGAAATTATAAATATGTGACATGTGTTATTTTGATAATTATGCATGTGAGTTTCAAAAGTATTATTATAATCTTGATCTTAATGCTCAAAATTACATGTCAACATTGTTTTTTTGTAAAGCTCCTAAAACCATGGCCGGAGGTAGCAAAAAATGCCTATCAACTCCTGCTAAAGGAAGAAAAAGTGGTTGATGGATTAGGAGATAAGATTCAGGCAGTTAGGTATGCCTTGAGAAAGGCATGTACTGAATTTCAAGTAAGATAAGATGCAAAACGTCTTCCTTATCTGAACAAAAGTTGTTGCTCTCAGATTGAATATGTTCCTGATAGGTACGGATATACTAAAACAAATGAAAAAGGAATAGAAAAAAGATCTGAAGCAGGATGTTCTTCTTGTGATACCAACAAGAAAAAATTTAAAGGATATGGAAAAAGGAGAATATCAAAAAAAATGATAGGAACAACAAAAAGAGGTTTAGTAAACCTTCTAGGTTTATTAGAAGAAGAACCAACCTTAGGGATAAAGACATGATATATGCTTTTAAGAAAAAATATGGTAGAGCCCCTAAGTGCCCGCAAGAAAAACCTCTTAGCAGTTGTTCTTATTGTTGAATTTGTGGTTCGAAGGATCACAAAGCAAATGCTTATCCATAAAAGAATAAACGAAAAGAAAATCTTAGAAGAATTTTCTTCGAAGATGAAAATCTTGTCCATGAACCAATATAAGAAGATGAGTATTTTGATATAGATTCTGAAATAGATTCTGTTTATGAAGTAGTTTCTGAATATGAAACTGATATAGATGAATCTGATCTTTGGACAGCCCAACTATTCATGATGAATATAGAAGAAGGACCTATAGATGAAGAAATGATCCCTTTAGATACTTCTCTAGTACAGGAAGAATCTTTCCAGTACGATGATCCGTCCAAGAGTTGCCTAGAATGAAAACTCCCAAAGATAGATATCAATACTATTTACAATAAATCTAAATTCAGTTTTAGGTCAATAGTAGATGTCTCCCAATCATAATCTATGGCTCAGGTTTCTAGTACATAAGTAAAAACATTGGACATCCCTTTGATCAATTTACCAAAAATAAGAGAATTAGTAACTAAATCAAAGGGAACATATCAATACATTCATATTGGTCTTGTCCAAATAGGACTTATTCCGCTGTTCAATCTACCACAGCCGATAGTCCTGTGATAGCAGCTGTGCTAGACAAAAGATGAAATTTATTTCAAGACCAACTGATATCAGGAGTCCAAACTAACCTTGCACATGGTCTAGTTTTGTTCCAGACTTATCCTAACTACATGATGTCAGTAAAAGATAAGTGTTTGGGTAATTCTTTATCACTAAGAATTAAATCTATGAACATAAATAGAATGAATTCCAAGGCTAAATATTTAGCATATCACACTAGGATAATTTTTAGACTGATTAATACAATTAATCCTGGAGTGAGGAATATCTCTGGAATCACAGAGTTATTTGATGAGGGCTTAGATAACTATAGGCAATTTCATAGAAAAGAAATTAATTCTTTAGAGTTATCCTGGCTTAGGAGTTGGGTTCTCCAAGAACCAGAGAGACATCAAGATCAATATGTTCCTCTCAAATCACACAAAGAGGAAGAAATATCATCTTAAACCTAGAAGAACCTATGAGAAATCTTAGGATTTCTGATCTTCCTAGAAGATCATATCATGTTCCTTGATTACCTAGAAGTAATTCCACTTCATTAGTAATTAGAGAGGAAGTTCTTAAGACACTGGTCCAGGAAGAAGATACACCATCATCTTCAGATGGTAGAACCATTGTAGGATATAAGACTATAAGTCTACCTATATATGAAGATGAAGAAATTAGGGAAAATGCAAGGATGATTAAACATCTAACACTAGTCCCTGAGGTTGTAAAAGAAATACAATTTTTTTTTCAACAACGGTCAATTCCTTTCGAGGATGTTTGGACAATAGTATGTCTTGATACCATGGCATCATCAAAGATATTCAGTACAGAAGAATCAGGTTTGAGTACATATATCTCTTTAACATTTAAATTTTCTGGTTATTATGATTACTCTTTATATGTGTTAGTTGACACAGGTGCAACAATCACTAGTGCTAGACCTAATGCATTCCTTGATGAACGGTGGAAACCATTGTCCCAGTCAATGATACTACCTATGGCAGGAGAAGAAGTGAACTTGGTAACACAATTTGCAAAACAATTTCCTGTTATTATAAGTGGACAAAAGTTTACTATTAATAAAGTCCTGACATTCCCTAATCTTAACGCAGATATCATTTTAGGAAATGCTTTCCCGAAAGGGCAAAAAGAAAACATACCGTTTGTGCAGGACGACAATTACATCTCTATTGGAGGTGTAAAAATCACATCTCTGTCAAATCCTAAAAATAAATTAAAATTTGGTTTTTATCCTGTTAAAATATCAGAGATATGTAGATCTATGCCATATGAATAAGCATTCAGAGTGTGAGCCCAGCGTGGTGAAACTTGGCTAGATTGTTTATTTGATAAAAAAATTAAAGGATACCTTTTAGTACGAAGAGTTGTGTTTTAAAGCACAAGGTGTGATAGAAAAACCTATTACACATCCCAAGCTGAAAGGAACTAGGTGGGAAAAGTTTATTGTAAAATTAGCTGATAATTTTAGTGACGACCCGCTAAAGTTATGGGTGCTAAATGGCATAACTGCTAAACTAGAGCTGAAAGATTCCAGTACTATCATCAGAACTAGAAATTTAACATATACCAATGAGATGATAGAGGATTTTGACAAGCAGATTCTTGAATTACTCGAAAAAGGTTTGATTAGGGATAGCAATAGTCCGCATTCTAGTCCAGCCTTTATGGTAATAAACCATGCAGAACAGGTGCGGGGAAAGGCACAAATGGTTATAGACTATCGTTAGGTAAAAAGGATGATAGCTATAAAATCCCTACAGTAGGTGATGTCATAGATAGGGTAAGTCTAAAACAACCTTCTATCTTTTTTAAATTCGATCTAAAAAGTGGTTATTGGCAGGTAAAGATGGAAGAAGACTTTGTAGCCCTAACAACTTTTAATGCACCTCAAGGGATGTATGAATGGTTGGTAATGCCATTCGGCTTGAAAAATGCTTCAGGCGTGTTTCAACGCAAAATGGAGAATGCATTTAAAGCATTGAAATTTTTTTGTGTGGTCTATATAGACGATGTGTTAGTTTTTAGTAACAATGAAAAAGAACACATGAGTCACCTTGAACAAGTGTCTGATATCTTCAAACATGAAGGTATGATTTTATCTGAAAGAAAGATAAAATGGTTTAAGGAAAATATAAAATTTTTAGGAATGGAAATTGAAAAAGGAAAAATTAGGCTAGAAAGCCACATTTCTGAAAAACTTATTAACTTTCTTGATGAATTAGAAGATAGGAAGCAAGTACAAAGATTTTGTGGACTTGCTAACTATGCTAGAAAATTCGTAAAAACCCTTCCAAAGACCTAGGCAGAATATCAAAGAAAACATCTGATAAAGTTCCTTGGTTCTGGGATAATGAGGACACTCAGGTTGTTATCCATGTAAAAGATAAAATGAAAAATTTGCCTTGTCTTAATTTACCATCAGATACAGATGAGTTAGTCCTAGAGGCAGATGCTTCAGAAAAATTATGAGGAACAGTATTAAAAATCCAAGGTAGAAAACTAGAAAAAAATCTGTAAGTATTGGTCTGGAACTTTTAAAGGATCCGAAATTAATTATCCAATCCATGAAAAGGAAGTCTTAGCGGTTAAAAATGGTATAAAAGCATTTTACATCTTCCTGGCTCCTAAGAGGTTCATAATAAGAATAGATTCAACCTATGTAAAAAGATTTATGAATCTAAATCTTAAAGAGGCTAGGCAAACTAGACTTTTAAGATTGCAAGAATGGTTTAGCTATTACAGGTTTGATATTGAATATATTCCTTCTGATAAAAATGTAATAGCTGATTCTCTTTCTCGTGAATTGTCTAATTTTGCAAATGGACCCTGCTGCCAAAAACAAGCTATGTTGGATTTGTAAAAAAGAGGATCACACTCGAAAATAATGCACAAAGAAAGTAGAAAAAGGGAAAAAGGATCCCAAGAGCAATAGCTCTGTTTCCTCAAGAACGAAAAGAAAATCTGTAGCATCAAAAGATGTTATGTGTTGGATATGTAAATCTCAAGGACATATCTCTACAGAGTGTTCTAAGAAGAAGCCAACGAGTTCAAAAGAACTGGTTAGCCTAAAAAAGGTTAATAAAAAACCCAAGGAGAAATCCTTGATTCAAAAGAATAAAGAGGAAAATCCTCTGGCGCCAAAATTGCAAGTCCCTGAAGATTTTTATGAAAAATAGCCAAAATTTAGGCCTTACTCCTGAATAAGTAAAAAGATTCAGAGAAGAACTTCATCAAAAGGATAAAGGTGATAAAGCCGCTATGAGAAGGCCGCAATGCCCAACTCCTTCATAGGAGGGTAGCCATGATGGTTCAAAGAAGGCTAGTGAAAATGCAGGTGAACCTTCAATGGTCCCAAACCAAAAGGCCAGTGGAAGTGCCAAGGAATCTAGAGTTCTAAACACAAAGGCTTCTGAAAGTTCCAGTGAACAGTTAAAAGTTCCAAATCAAACTGTCATACCCCAACTCCAGTGGTGCGACGGTCCTAGGGCAAGGGTAGGTTTAAGACCACCATAAACCCGTAGAACTTACATATCCTGGATCTCATACACAATTATATCAATTATAAACATCATATAATATCATACAACGATCATTTCTATAAAATCCATTTAAATATCAATCATATCTTTTACCATTATCATTTCAT
>CANXYC011354793.1:0-11926 GCA_948193065.1 Aleurites moluccanus
TTCATTCAATTTGGTGAAGAAATGAAGAAGTTATGAAGAAAAGAAATTGGAAAGGAAGAAAATGGCAATGGAAGAACAAAAATGGAGAAGAAGGAGCTGCTGAAATTTCCGTGAATTACAGTCAAAATAAGACAAAATTGAGTGCCAAATTAAAACTGAATCCCTCAAGTTTCAATCTTTGCATTTCGGTCCTTAAATCTTCTGAAATTTATTCTGAAAGTTCTGTTAAGATTTTGATACTAGTGTAAAAAGGAAACATGCTTATTTTAATTTATCCTTAATTATAAAAATAGTTATGGAGTCATTCTGTAACTCTGACTGACCCATTTCTACAATTCACCTTGAATTACCCTTTATTTACCAAAATGCCATTGTTAAATTTTAAGTGTTCCTAAATGATTTTCACTTCTTTCTTTTTACCGAAATTACACATAAATTATGGTCATATTTTATCCCCAATCCAACTTCAGATTTTTTTTTTTACCGGATTACTAATTTCTCAGCAGTGTTCAAACACCACCAGTTTCCGAAAAAGTGTCAAATTTTCTTTCTAACTGTGTTTCTAAAATTATTTCCCATCAATTCAAGAGTAATGGACCACATACTGAGAATTTATTCATGCACATAAGTTAGAAATTTATAGGGTATTATACTCTTGGTTGCCAAAGGAACTAACAGACTCATTGAGTATTTATTTCTCACTTTTTCATGGTTTATTATTTTTCAAGTTCAAGGTAAATTAGAAACGGCTCCAATGGTTTTCTTCTTCGACTATTAGAACTAGTATTTTGACATGTAAATTTCTATGTAATGCTATCTTGTCTGCTATTTTAATTGCTCCATGGTGTATATAAAACTAGAAGTGGGAAGTGAGTAAATTAGTATATAACTAATACTTAGTATTGTTTAATTAAAAATGTCATGTATAAATGTGTGTTGGAAAATGTTACTAGATAATGACAATATATATAATGAGTGTAATGAGTATGTGAATATTGTTATGGAATCATTGGAAATAATTATGATAATATAGCAGGGTTCTAGGATCTACATCCCAGAACTATTATGTATAAACGATTGGAAATAATAATAGAAATTGGTAGTATAAATGGTTCCTACATTTTAGGACCGTCATGTTTCAATTTTAGGACATGACATTTAGTGTTTGCAATGACAATTGAATAAAAGTCAGTGATAGTGGAAGAAATTACTACTGCAATTTTTGGAGTATGATAAATTAAAGGTGCCAACAAGCGGCAATAAAGGTAGAGCTTTTGTGATGAGTTCTAGTCGTGATAGAATTAATTCAAGAAGAAAATAGTAGACAAGTTCAAGTTCAAGACTACGAGTAGACTATTCTGATAATGTTATTATCGTCATAAAAAAGGGCACATCCAGTATAATTGAAAAAAGTTGAAAGAAAATCTTGCAGAATTCAATCAATTCAAGAAGAGTCAAGGCAAATATGCAAATATTATAGTTGAAGAGAAAGATTTTATAAATGTTGCAATTGGAGATGACTGTATTTTCAAGATTGATGTGCTTATTATTGCGGTTGATGAAAAAAAAAAAGAGAGCAAAAGATCCATTATGTGATGAGTGAGTGATGGATTCAGCTTGCCTTTTCCATATTTGCTTAAAAAAATAATTGTTTGATAAAATTGAAGGTTGCAAAAATGAATGCGTGAAATTAACTAATGATGAGAAGGTGAAGATAGAAGGTATTAGAGTGAAAATTGAGATGTATCATAGAAGTATCAAAACATTTGGTGATATGAGATATGTTCCAAAATTTAAGAGGAATTTAATTTCCTTGGGTAAGTTGGACTTTTTGGATTATGAATATTCAATCCAAAGTGGAGTCATGAGAATTAACTAAGGTTCTCTTGTGATTATGAAGGGTGAAAAGTTTAGAAAAATAAATCTTTATAGATTGGTTGGTAGCACAATTGTAGATGGTGTAGTGCATGATGAAACTTGTAAGGAATTTATGTTGGCATCTACCAAAAGGGTGCAATTAAAAAATTGAATTGAAAATTTGATGGAATTTGAGTCAAGGTGGAGATTGTTAGAATTTTGTCTCAAATTCCTAATAGGAAATGGATTTGTTTAATTGATGAAAAAGTGTTTAATTTAGTATCCAAGTTAGAACTTGAAATTAGATAAATAAAGTAGCATCCAATTAGAATTTGGATTTGTTTTGAAAGCATATATATATATAGAATAATAAGATTGATTAATTATAAATTATAGTAGAGATTTAGAGAAGCTTAACGTGGTGAAACACAAAATGCATAAGTAGAATACCTATGTGATTATTAGTAGTTATATTTATTATATTTTAACAGTAAATTTATTTTATGAAGTAGGCTTACATAGAACCACGTTAAATTTTAATTTCTTATTCAATATACTTTTTATTGTGTGAAATGTTTTTCATAACAGAACCAAAGTCTCATATTTCTAGTTAGTTAATCAGTTTTAAGATGAATGGACCATTGCAATATCATATGTTGCCTTAAATGGTTCAAACACAAGTATTGATGATAAAGACCCAAAGCTATATTTGTTTTGAGAGAAATTGAGAGAAAAGAAAAGAAATTGAAAAAATTTATTTTATTTGATTACCTAATAAGAGAAAAAAAATAAAAAAAAATTAAAGGAAATGTAATTTTCTCATTAAAATTTTAAGAGAAAAATTTTTCCATTTTAAAGAGAAATCATAAATTTCAAGTGTTTTTGACAAATTATAAAAATATTTTTTTTTCTCATTATTTCTCTTTTAATGAGATTGGAAAGATAAATATCTTATAAATAAATTTACATTTCCTTCCTATGCAAATAGAAGATCCAAACAACATAAAAGAAATTCAAATTCTTTTCTCTTCTCTTCTCTTCTCTTCTCTTCATTTCATTATTTAATTTCTTTTTATTTCCTCTACACAATTAATGCACCAAACTAAGCAAAAAAAGAAAAAAAAAAAAGCCTACGGCCACTTAAGTGAAAAGGTATTTATTAATCAACTGAGCTTACTTTACAGTGATTGTTCTACAAATGAATAAAAGAAATGCACTATCACAAAAAGAAGATTTTTGAGCTTATAGAACAGTGATTGTTCCAATAATGAATAAAAAAAATGCACTAATACAATAACAAGATTTAATTTTTCTTTTTAACAAATGAATCTAAATAACAACATTTATTGTTTTCTGAAATAAATTGTAGAACTAAAATCCCTTTTAGAGTATGATTCCATGGGCCGATGAGTGAAAACCATACCTTACTGCCATATCAGGTCTTGCCTATTGAAGTACAAGTAACCCTTTTTATCTGAAATAGTAGATGTAGTAAATACTGGAGAAAACCCAGAATAGGTCTGATCTACCTTTGTCATACATACATCGAACATGCACTTCAAAAGTTCATTGTTTTGGACAAATGGTTGTGCTAAATATTCATCCAGTGGCATCCACTGTAGGAAATTGCAAGCAATAATGTCAGGACTACAACTTTAGTTGCTATTAAGGTAAAAATACAAGATTTTAAAAAAGATCATAGTATTTATCGTGTCCATCTAGAATATATCAGCTATTGACAAAATAATAGTTACCATGACAGATGTATTAACTGGAATCAAATTATACAGTTAATTGGTGAGCCAAAAACATTTGTTTTGGAAAATCTGCTTTGACCAAATCTTACCTGGGCTGCATCTATCTCTGATTCCTGCTTCTGGATATCGACGGAGAGGGGTTGCAATAGGCATAAGAAGAAGAAATCTGACTTCTCAAAGAATACTTTGTGGCTTTGCCTGTGAATTATAGGAATGGTGAGGTAAATGTAATTTCCAAAAAGATACAAGTTATACAAGGAACTTGATGTGCACATACGAGTTCTTCTCTTATCGTTTGATCTTATATGCTTCAGGTCTCTAATACAGACAAATCACACTTTTAGAGAACATGTTATGCTGCACAAAATTAACACTGCCCATTTTTGGTCCTTAAAACATTTAATAATAATAATATCTCCGTCACTAAAAGATAATCCCATTTGTTTTTTTAACACAAATTAAGAAAAATTAATTAATTTCATTAAAATAGTAAATTTTATTTAAGTTTTGCCTAATATACCCCTATATAATAGGGATACAAGTGTAAATAACATTCTTTGGAAGAGACTAATTATAGTTGGCCTTTTATTTTTTGTTCAACAACATTAAATAATGGTGCGCTTAGCAATATATATTTGTTGGTAACATGAATATTAAATAGAGGTATATTGAGAAATTAATAAATGAATTACATTCTTAAATAAGAAACAAGACTATAATTAGGGACAACTGAAAAAGGAAAGTAGGACTATCTTTTAGAATTTTATTTCCTCCATTCCATAATAAACATTCTAATTTTCTTTTTTGTTATGTCTCATTTTTTAATCCAAATTATATTTTAACTTAACATTATAATAATATTCTCATTAAAAAATTATTGAAAAATGCAAAAATTAATTAAGAGATATTAAATGTGAGATAACTAATAAGGCGAAGAGATATTAAAGTAATAAATGAATAGAAATGTTAAAATAGACAAAAAAAAATTTATTAATAACCGTGTATTTTGCAATTATAACGTTTATTCTAAAACGGAGGGAATATACCATAAAAGTCACATCATGAGAATTAAATTAGTTAAGTTCCTATATTCTAGCATGGATATGTACTAGCCAAGGTACAAACATGATAAATCAGAATAATGACATTGTTTAGTCTGGATGCCGATGACCATAAAATATTCTAGTAAACTGCATACCTGAATGCTAATACTTCTACAAATTTGGTATCAATCTGTTACAAAAAAAAACAAATAATAATAATAAATTTTATTAACAATTTTGATTGTTAGTTGAGTTGCAAATTACGTTACAGAAACTTACATCTGTCTCTTCCTTAACTTCTCTTACTGCAGCTGCACAGATGTCTTCTCCCTGAGATAATATAGCTCTATCATTTCTTATCTTCTTTGCTGCTTAGTATATATCCACGTTGAAAATACTATTGTTGATGAACGTACCTCATCGACAACTTTAGTAGGGAACTTCCAGATACTTGTCCCTCGAAATATTCCACTCTTTTCTTGGACAACCAGCACCTTTAAATGAAAATCAAAATTCCTAATTATGAGAAAGGCCTAAGAACTGAGGATAACAACAAAACCAGAGAACTCTAGGACTATTAGCAATAAAAATTAATACTTTCTAGATAACCATGTCAACCATCAACAAACGACCACATTAGGATGAATAACTACAATCATAATGAGTAGGCAGTGAAAATTAAGAGTTGAAAACACATTGAATTCAGTAATGACAAACTATCAAAATTCTAAACTGTAGTTTATGTCTCATGCATAAAAAGGCTACCAATAAAATATTTACTACATGTAGATTTCTTTCAGTTTTTCATAAACCATCAGTATTAGCAGAAGAGTCATCCCTGTGGGAGACCTTTAGGTTTTAACAAGTGACACATGCTACTCTGATTACAACCACGAAGATAATGCTTCCTGCAAAACCCCTCTCAACTTCACGATAGAAAAGTTGGTTAAATGATTTATGACAAACCATAGCGAAATACCTCTCTCTGTTCATTCATGACAAATGCACCAACACCAACTCTGTGACTGGCATTTGCAGGAAGAGGATGAGTGCCCTCTGGGATCCAGTATACAAGCATCAAGTATTCTGGTTCTGCATGATGGTACCAGAACCCTTCCTGTGAAGAAAATTACAAAATTAAAAGTTAATATACAAAATGTGATAACTTGAACAATCTGCAAAATGCAATGGTTTATCCAACATGAGGCATTGATACATTCAAGACAATTAAGTCACCTTAACAGAAGCTTCAACGAGATTGACCATTTGAATAGGCACTTTGATCCAAATACCCCTCTTACCCTACATATATGTTTCAAACAAAACATTACGGATAGAGAACAGCAGATACAGGTGCATCTACTATGGACGGACAATATGCTACAAACAGTTGGATTGCGTAGGTCCAAAGTCTAAAACATGCACAATGAAAGAAAAGAATTCATATCACCAAATCCAACCAATTTGGGTAGAAGCTGAATTGAATCTTATATTGTGTGCTGACGTGATCCTAAAGGATTCAAAAACACGTCACATATATTTGGAGTCAATTTAAACAGATTGTTTGAGCTGAGAGTGGCACATACTAAGATCTAACAATTGTCATGTAACTTTCTTTTTGGTCCTTATTTTTTCTAAAATTCTACATAAAGTTAAACTTGAGACTTGCTTGATAATTTAATATATTTGTGGAAATGACAATTTGATAGAGAGCAAACGTTGGCAAGTGCCAACCCAATATCTGCCCTTCCTATGTAATTTGTAACATATGAAAATGGTGAGAAAAACCATAATCAATAGCTATATACTAGAGTGATACCTGCTTTCTCCATTGAGCAACTGAAGCTTTAAGCATCGAAGCAAAGAGTTCTGTGTGCATAGGCTCACTCACTTCCACAATAACACCTTCATGTTCATCATCGATTGCAGCAAGTAGCTTAATCTGTTGTACTCCATTTTCAGCTAGGACTTTCCCCATGGCGGGTGATGAACTGAATGAAGCTGACAATGATGCGATAGTGAGAGAAACTATATCCATAAATTAAATCCAAATGCAAACAGGAAAACAGAAGAAAAAAAATCTTTTTTTTTTTAAATTTATAATTCCATAAAATCATTAAAAATTGACAAATAAGTGTCAACTATACGTCTATTTTCACACCAACCACAGGTGCAATTAATTATCTGCTACTGCTACTTCAGAAAAGCAACTGTCTTTTCCAGTATGTGCGGTAGGCAAGAAAACGACCAAGAGTCCCCAAACTTAGATAATATTTTTGACTTACAAATGCACTAAAATTTTACTAAACCCAGCTCCAAAACCATGATTTCGTGAGTCATGGTAATCCAATAACATGAAACAACCAAGTTGCAATCCTTAACTAACCTTAAACAACAGCCTTTGCAGAAGGGTAATTCGTACTTCCACAAACAAATACTAATTTCCATTCTTCACTCAAGTAAAGATATAAATGGAGAATACAAGACACAAGAAAGCATGAACATGCAGTATAGTAACATGGGTAACCAAAATTTACAAGAAAATTATTTGAATCATTCGAGAATTGAAACATTCATAAACCCAGAGTGCATTAAAACTTGGAAAAGCAAAGAAATGATTAAAAAGAGAATTAAAAAGTTTTGTACCAGTAGAAAGTGGGAAAGTTGTTCTTGGAGCAGCGACAAGAAAACTGAGAGAATGGTTTATAATTGCTACTCAAGAAAGGAAATATGATTCATGATTGGACATGAATTTAGTCATATTTATAGCTACAAATTAAGGAAAGAAATAGTCAAGTTGGAGAAATATCAGAAAAATTACTGAGTAGTTTAAGGGTTTGAAATCGTGGGTTTGGGGGTTGGGACTTTGAATCAGTAATTTAAATGTAATGGGAATTAACCATTGATTTTAAAACCGGACTAATTAAAGAATGAATTCGAATAGAAAAATTTGAGTCGATTCTATCAATTCACCGGTTAACAATTGGATTCACAGATTTTTTTAATTAATTTTTGAAGATGGTTTTTTAAAATTAATCGAATTGATTCTTAATAAATCGATTCGATCTGATTTTATCAAAATTAAAATAAACATTTTTCCAGTAATTGCAGAGAGATTTCAAGTGGGTGAAACTGAATTGCCCCGCACGCGATTTTCTAACCAAATCAACAGTTTGGGAGAGGAGAAAGGAAGGAAAGGATGGTTCGTGAAAATTTTTCATCTCTAAAACCCTCAAACACCGTTTAGCTACTAGTAGCTTTTAGTTGAGTCGCGGACGATGAGATTTTGAATTCAAAACACAATTCAAACCTAAATTTTGTAATGTAATATAAGGGAAAATATATATATCTGAACTATAATAAAAATAATAATTAAAAAAAAAACTTTCATCCAATAATAATCAAAATCATTTTTGATTACATAATTAAAATGAATAGATGTATATATTAGTTTAAAAAGGAAATAATATAAGTTTGAAAACTCTAATAAAGAATTAATCAAATACTATTATCAAATTAATCAAATTTATAAATTAAAGAATTAATTTAACTTCAATCAAAATTTAAATATTAGATTAACAATATTATATACGGTAAGTTTAAGAATTAATTTGAGATTTTAGTCTTTTAGCTATTAAAACTTTTATTACAATTATAATTTAGGATGAAATTATAATTATATTTTTAAATTAGAGAATGATTGATAAAAAAAACTTAGTATAACTATGAAAAAGTATAAAGTCTATTATAATTCATTTGAAATTAATGAATTACAAATATAGAATTTATTTGTAAATAAAATCTAAGTAGAATTTATTTATAAATAATTTGCTATATAATTTAAAATATAAAATTTAATTGAATTTCATATTTTTGTATTTGAAATATATGTATAATTAAGTTTTTATTTATTTATTTACTAAAATATCCTTAATATAATAAATATAATTAAAAATAAAACAAATAAAAAATTATGTTTTATATTTATAATTAAAATTTGATTTATAAATATAATAAAAATTTAATTGTAAGAAAAATAAATAAAAAAAGGTAAAAGGAAAAAAATATTAGAGAGAGAAAAAAAAAAGAAAATTGGAGGAAGAGAGACAAGAAAGAAAAAAAAGAAGAAGAAGAGGAAGAGTGAGACAAGAGAGAGAAAGCAAGAGTATAAGGAAAATAATAAGAGTATTTTTAATTTTAATATTGCTTTACTAATTTTGCGAAATTCATTTAGAAATTTCACATATTTTAATAAAATTTATTTTAACTATCTTTAAAATTTTATGATTTTTTTTAAATATTTCCTTTGTCCAAAAAAAATAATATTATTTTATTTTATACTTAAATTAAAAAATTTAATTATTTTTAATTTATTACATCAAATTTATCACTTTTTTCTTAAAATACCGCTACCTCAAATACTCCTATTAACACTTACCAATTTTTTTTTTCAATATTTATAATAATTAAATCATTTATTTTAATAAGCTATCATAATACTCTTACATGAGAATACTAAAAGACTATTATATTAAATTTATAATTTCAATATAGAAAAAATAAAAATAAAATTTTATATATATGATAATATTGATGTAAATTAATAAATGATATATTTAATAATTACTTATTAAATTAATATTGATAAATTTTAAAATAATAAAAATATTATACCAATACCTTTTCTTTTTAAAAATATAAATATAATTTTAAAAAAATAAAAATAAGGTTGAGCACCTCTCATCTACTTATCTTCCAAACAATTTTTTTTATTTTTTTTATTTATTTTTATAAATATATTTAAATATTTAAAAATTTATAAAATATTCATTTTAGATTCAAAAATTATAAATAAATAGTCAATATTGTAAAATATACTTTATTTTAAAATTTAAAAATAATTATTTTTCAATTTATCATAAATTATTTAGATATAAATTTAATTTCCAAAAATTTTTAAAAATTATTATATAAACTGCTTATTTAAAATCTTATATATTTAAATTTTAAATCTTAATATAATCTGTTTTTAATAATTTATTTTTTTAATTATATAAATAGTGAAAAATTTTAAATTTAATTATTTCAAATTTAAATTTTATTTAATAAAATATTTGAATAAAATATGTTATAAATATTTTAAAGATAATTAAATTATTAAAAAGTGAGTAAAAAAATAAAATTATTTAAGTTAATAATTAATTTAGATGAGGGTGTATATATATAATTAATTAAGTTTATAATTGGTGAAATTATATGTGGAAATAATTTTTACAATTTAGTAACTAAATAATAATTTTTAAGAATTTTTTAAAATTAAATTTATATCTAAATAATTTATGATAAACTGAAAAGTAATTTATTTTTAAGTTTTGACATGTCAAAATGAAGTATATTTTCTAAAAATTCTATTAACTATTTATTTATAATTTTTAAATCTAAAATGAATATTTTATGAATTTTTAAATATTTAAATATATTTATAAAAATAAAAAAAAAATTATTAGGAAGCTAAGTGGATGAGAGTCATATTCATGATTTTAGAGTCATATTTATATATTAAAAAAAAATATCAATGTGATATTTTTGCTATAATTCAGAGACATATTTACACTTTTTTCTTAATAATAATAATAATAATAATAATAATAATAAATTTTTAAATAAGCTTAATACATAAATTCATTTTAAGTTTTTAAATTTTTATAGTTATATTTGTTTTCTTAAATATATCCTAATTTAAAATTTTAGTTGTAATTTTTTAATCGCAGAAGGCAAAAAGTTGTAATTTTTTTTTCAAAAAGAAAAATTTTATTTTATTATGAAAATAAATAAAATAAAACTAAATACGAATTAGGGTGGTATAGATTTGGTTTGATTGATTTAAAGGGTTGTTATCTAACTAAATTAATTTTTTCGGTTTGAAAAATTTTCAAATCATCATTATAGTCAAATCATCGATTTGATTTGATTTGATTCGATTTAATCATTTTCGATTTATCAATTTAAATTTATTATTTTTATATGTCATCATTGTCTTATTATAAATTTAAGAAAAAATACGGATAAAATATCGGTAATAAAAAAATCTCAAAAATAGTTTAATGTACAATGTAAAACTTATCTATTCTATTAATTAACACATCCAAAATTTGTATTTTTTTTTTATCAAAAATTAGATTTTTTTATTTTTAATTAATTTTCATGAATGGTAATTTTTTAAAATTTTAAATTAATATTAAGTTAAAAATATGTGGTTTTATAAAAATAAAATCAATACATATATATATATATATATATATATATATATATATATAACTTTGGTTCGATTCGATTTAAAAATGAAGGAAAAATACTCAAATCATAAACCAAATCAAATTATTAGTTTGCTTTATTTTTAAACCAAACCAAACCAAATAATTATGATACTATTAATTTTAATTTAATTTGGTCGATTTAATTTGATTTAGCTTCCACCCTTATAAGAATACAAGAGTGAGAGATGTAAAGAAAATTTTCTATTGCATTTGATGTTATGAAAATAAATATGTAATAACCCGAACGATTATAGTAGAAAACTCAAATCGGGTAGAAATTTTTTTAAAATTCTCCAGAGAGTAATAACTGAAAATTTATCAAGGATAATGGAAAATCGACATTAGAGTGAATTATAGAATTTAAATGAGAATTAAATCGAATAGAAGGGGCAATATGAACATAGTTGAAAATGCTAGAATATTAAAATTATAGCAAAGTAAATTGAAAATATTTAAGAGTTAATTAATGGATTAATTACTAATTAATTAAGAGTTATCCTAAAATATTAACAAAAGTGGCTAAATAATTATATATATATCTATAATTATTTATATAATTTAAAATGATTTAATTATATTGTTTTTCTTTCTTTATTTTTTTTCTTTAATTTTTCTATTGGGCCATTTGTTATATATATAATAAGTATGACAAAGAAAGTTACATCTTCTTCTTTTCCTCCTTCATGGCTGAAAATTTCATGTCTTTCTCCATGGAAATTTTGTTCTTCTAGCTTCCTAAAATCACTTGATCTAGCATAAATTCCTTCACAAATAATTATTCCCCCAACCTCTAATTGAATTATTTAGGTTTAGATTGAGATTTGGAGCAATTTTTCTCTAAAGTAAATTTCTTAACAAGTTTTGAAATTCATTTTTGATGAGTTATTTGAATGATTAAATGATTGGGTGATATGTTTAAAGTAGAAAAAGTGATTGGGAATTCTGAAATTTT